>VKHI01000111.1:3227-14081 GCA_015145745.1 Poterioochromonas sp. DS
GGATGAACTGTGAAAGCTCGATGAATACGAATACAACTTCTCTCCTCATCTTTCTTCGTGTTTCGCACATACACTTCTACATCATACACTCCTGCTGGTAACACCTTGTTCTTGTCATACTTTGGAAGGTACAGGTCTTGTAACGGGAAGGAAACCTTCACTTCAAAGATGCGACTTTCTGGAGAAGTGAACCAACGAAACTTCCCTAATGAGGTGGCTTCGGTGTAGTTCGAAGTAGTTTTGTAAGGAACGGACAGTCGATAGATCTCCTTCCCTTCTGACGCCAATGAAACATGGATTCTCGTCGAAGATTGGTCCATCTGGTTTGTGAGACCAACTCCGACGAAATTCAACTGGCTGACATTCGTGGAGCGGTTGAAAGACGGAATCACCTCATAAGTCGCATACAAGAACTGCAAAAAGGCATTACCAGTCTTGCGATCAGGACGAAAGATACGACAAGGGACAATACTCTTTCCATTGTGAACGAGAGACTTCCCAAACAAAGGAGAAACCTGAGGAGTCACATAGGTTTCCAAGCATTTTGCTTGAGGAAAGAACAAAAAGCATGCAAGGGTAAGCAAGAAGAAGTTAGCACTCAGCTCGAACATGATTCTTTTTTTTCGAAAAGAGGAAACTCGAGTTAGAGCTTTTTAATTGTTATGTTTCTATTATTGCACTAAACTCGCGAACAATTGCGCGAAAGGAAAATTGCAGGAAGGTGGGTTTTAGAAAAACCCCAAAAGCCCGAAAAGCGAAAACTATTTACTTTTCGGTTTTTCGCGATTTCGGCTGATTTAGGAGGAAGATTTGAAAATCTTCGCGCATTTTCAGTTGGTGTGCAATAAGATCTTTGTCTTTTCTGAAGAATCAGATCATGTTCAAGCTTTGCGCTAACTTCTTCTTGCTTCTCCTTGCATGCTTTTTTTTCTTTCCTCAAGCAAAATGCTTGGAAAGCTATGTGACTCCAGAGGTTCCTCCTTTGTTTGGGAAGTCTCTCGTTCACAATGGAAAGAGTATTGTCCCTTGTCGTATCTTTCGTCCTGATCGTAAGACTGGTAGTGGCTTTTTGCAGTTCTTGTATGCGACGTATGAGGTGATTCCGTCTTTTAATCCCTCCACGAACGTCAGTCAGTTGAATTTCATCGGAGTTGGTCTCACAAACCAGATGGACCAATCTTCGACGAGAATCCATGTTTCATTGGCGTCAGAAGGGAAGGAGATCTATCGACTGTCCGTTCCTTACAAAACTACTTCGAACTACACCGAAGCCACCTCATTAGGGAAGTTTCGTTGGTTCACTTCTCCAGAAAGTCGCATCTTTGAAGTGAAGGTTTCCTTCCCGTTACAAGACCTGTACCTTCCAAATTATGACAAGAACAAGGTGTTACCAGCAGGAGTGTATGATGTAGAAGTGTATGTGCGAAACACGAAGAAAGATGAGGAGAGAAGTTGTATTCGTATTCATCGAGCTTTCACAGTTCATCCAGTGACGATTCCAGTGAAACTATCATTGATGTCACCATTGATAGGGAATCCATTGATAGCAGGTAATCTAACTGTTGTGAATGGTTCGATGGTGTCTCCATTCCGATCATGGGATCGAGTATATGTGGATATTTCGAATAATGGAAAGAATTTGACTTTTCTACTGAACCTCACTCCAAACGATTCGATTCCATTTGATTATCTTGCTGCGAATATTACCATGTCCTTTAACCTACGCCGTGTTGATTTCTTTTATCCTGCTGTTCCAGCGAGTGAGACTATACTTCACCTCTTACACCAACAATCTGATGGATGCAATAACATTCACTCTGTGAACCTCACCTTCATTTCTCAGACGGTGGGATACTTTGTGATGCCGTATTGTGCAGATAGTAGATGGGAGTTATCTTACACATTCCCAGATAATTATCATCGCATAGAAGCAGTGTTTTATTCGGTAGAGACAGGTAGCTACTGGGAAGGAGCACAGAGCTATTATAGAATCCTCTTATTGTCATCTCCTCTCGGTACAAGCCCTTTCAATCGAACAGTTTACTCCATGTATCTTATTGTACAATCCTTAGCGCCTTCTTTGAATAATCGAAGTGATTTATTAGATATTGCCTCATTGGCCGTTTCTTTGACATTAGCAGATCCAATTGCTCAATCTGCTTTTGAATCATTCTCAAGTCTTACTCCTTTCAATACTAGCCTCTACCTGAGTGCTGTTACATTACTGAATGAAATAAAGTTTATTGAGCAGTTAACGGCATGGAATCGCCATGATATTGAAGAAGTTGTTGACCCCTATCAGCGACGTCTTGATTCCCCTTTGCCCATATCATTGTCACCATTATCCTTGCGTACCTTAACCGCTAATAATACTGCCAATTATAGCAGTCTTAGTACCATCAATTATTGTAATGTCACTGCTTATACTCACCTCTTACAACAACTTACCAATACAATCCATGTATTAGATCATGCGAATGAAGTACGTGAAGTATTAATCTCTGACTTACAATATCATAGTAATCATAATAGTAATAACACTTTACTAATACAAACACTGAATGTAAAGATATTGTTCTATTATAGTATAATTGGTACAACGCTTAAAGTACTTGATTTATTAATCCAACAAGTAGTTGATTATCAGAATTCTTGTTATGTTTTATGTGATTTAAATGAATCACTGGCACACATTACTTACGCTACTTGTCGTGTTCCATTCTCTTTGCCCTGGCTTCAACAGATTCAGCGTCCTAATGTTGATATGAATGGTTGTTATGCTCAATCCTACCCTGAGATAGCAAAACAAGTGAGGTATTTATTCTCTGGTCCATATTCTCGTATGAGCCGTCTCTTCTCATCATTACCAAATCGATTAAATGAAAGATTTCAATTACAAAATGTTCATAATACTCTATTTAACTATCAGCTTGATCGGCAATATGTTGAGGTAACTAATACCTCTCTTGTGGAATGGTACTCAGATACATGTGATATTGATGGATGGAATTCGATTACATGTTATTGCTACTTTAGCAAGGATAATAATGCAATGGTTGGAATATCCTATCAATTAGCACCAACCTTACCTGTAGTAGTAAAGAGTTTTCTGGTGTTTTTAGAGTTATAAGAAATTGAAATGATTCTGACTAGTATAACTCCTTTTATTCTCTCATCCTTTGATAGATGCTACTCTCTGCGTTCACACATCAACTCATGTCCTTGTTCGTATGGATCATTCCTTTGCTGTTAGTTTTGTCGTGAAACCTGGATCTTAATTCAATCTCAGAGTTGTTGCCAAAAGTGATGTAGCCAAAACAGTCAGGGAAGAATCATTGAAATAGATTAAAATTTAATATCCCAATAACCACTGTTCAATTTCATTTATCTTTTGAAAGGAGAATAAACAATTATCGAGGTTAGAAATGTCGCATAAATCGTTGAATTGTACTTTGTATGAAGTATGAATTGTCCAATAAATCTCTTTTCTTGTTCATCATTTAAAACTTAAGATTAATTGTCATATACGTAATGTACTTTTAACTTGGATTTGTATTGTTTCAAGGAAGAAGATCATAGAAATAAAGAGGTAATGGAATAAAATCACAAAATTAAAAGAGAGAAACAGTAATAGCAAATCGATGATTGTCTGACAACCGAGACATTTAGTACTCCGCTTCCCTCCATCACTCTATTCTTAGTGCCAACATTAATACAAAGATCTTTTTTCAATGATCTTTTTCGAAAGGTTTTCAATGATATTAAATTAACAGTATAGAGTGGGAAATGAGTAACTATAGCGGAAATGGTTCTTATTATTATCTATATTCATAGCTACATCGGTTAACAAAGCTCCAGGAAAAAAATATTTAAATGACATACAACATATGCAAACTTGAAATAATGTACCTTGGCAGAAATCTTAATTGAGAAGGAAAAAGAAATTGAATAGTTTGTATCTGAAAACAGGTTTGCATCGTTGAAAAGGAAAAAGGCTCTGAAAATAGTACAAAAAGGTCAATATATTGATTGTGTCTGCTTCATCGCATATTTGTGCACCTACAGCATCCGAGATACTTCCTGGAACCATATACTTCTTTGGCGATTCTAGGAGACATCTACACACCACAATATGTGGTCCAATAAAGAGCTATCCTCAACAAATATGTTCGCGAGGCCTAAAAGGATAGTGATAATACGTGGTTTTAATCAGTGATATTAAGAATTAAAGGACTGAAAGAAGGTGCTGCTGCGCTACAAAGAAAAGAAGAAGCGAGAGTTAAAGAATCATGGTTGGGATAGGAATCATCACTTACGCAAGTATTGTAAATACACCCTAAACGTCTTTCGTATTGTAGGTAATGTTGGTGCTAATCGATAAAAGATGTCAATTTCACCATTATTATTACTATCTTGAAAGTAACAAATACATGTAATCGAAGTCCAGTCACTAATATCACATGAATCAGAGTATTGGAAAACAATATTCTTCGTTACTTCGATCTCTCGTCGATCCAAATGATAGTTAAACAAACTGTTCACATTATTCAGATAGATTCCAGATACATCATGCAAAGGAAGTGGTAATAATGAGAAGATGCGTCCTACACGACAGTATGGACCAGAAAGTAAGTATCTCACTTGTTTTGATATATCAGGGAACAATTGGCCATAACAGCCATTCACGTCAACATTCGGACCTTGAATCTGCTGATTCCAGGGTGGTAAAGAGAAAGTAACATTACAAACTGGATAAACAGAATAAGCGAAAAGTTGATTTAAATCACATAAAACATAACAAGAATTCTGATAATCAACTACTTGTTGGATTAATAAATCAAGCACCTTCAGCGATGTACCAGTTATGCTATAATAGAACAATATCTTTACATTCAGTGTTTGTATTAATAAAGTGTTATTCCTATTAAGATTACTATGATATGGTAAATCAGAGATTAATACTTCAAGTACTTCATTCGCATGATCTAATACATGGATTGTATTGGTAAGTTGTTGTAAGAGGTGAGTATAAGCAGTGACATTACAATAATTGATAGTGCTAAGACTACTATAATTGGCAGTATTAGTAGAGGTCAAGGTACGCTGGGATAACGTGCTTTCTGCATCATCAACCTTCGATGGCGATGATTTTAGTGGTGAAGCGAAATCAGGATGATTGTAATGAGAGACATTGATTTCTTCAACTACAGGACCTTCATGGTGATTCCATCTCGTTAACTGTTCAATAAACTTTATTTCATTCAATAATATCACAGCGCTCACATAGATGCTATTATTGAAAGGAGTAATACTTGAGAATGATTCGAAGATAGATTGAGCAATCGGGTCTACTAATACACCTTGGACTATCGAAGGAAGATCTAATAAATCATTCTGATTCTGATTATTTAATGAAGGTGCCAAGGATTGTACTATAAGAAACATGGAGTACACGGTTTGGTTAAAAAGACTTGTACGGAGAGGAGATGACAATATAAGGTCTTCATAGTAGCTCTGTGCTCCTTCCCAGTAGCTACCTGTCTCTACTGAATATAACACTGCTTCTATGCGATGATAATTATCTGGGAATGTGTAAGATAACTCCCATCTACTATCTGCACAATACGGCATCACAAAGTATCCCACCGTCTGAGAGATGAAGGTGAGGTTCACAGAGTGAATGTTATTGCATCCATCAGATTGCTGGTCCAGCAGGTGAAGTATAGTCTCACTCGCTGGTACAGCAGGATAAAAGGAACCAACACGGCGCAAGGTCAATGATAAAGTAACATTCTCTGCGAGGTAATCGAATGGAATCGAATCGTTCGCAGTAATTCGAGGTAGGAAAGTCATATTCTTTCCATTATTCGAGATATCCACATATACTCGATCCCATGATTGGAATGGAGAGCTAATCGAACCATTCACCACTGTTAGATTACCTGCTATCAATGGATTCCCTATCAATGGTGACATCAATGATAGCTTCACTGGAATCTTCACTGGATACACTGTGAAAGCTCGATGAATACGAATACAACTTCTCTCCTCATCTTTCTTCGTGTTTCGCACATACACTTCTACATCATACACTCCTGCTGGTAACACCTTGTTCTTGTCATACTTTGGAAGGTACAGGTCTTGTAACGGGAAGGAAACCTTCACTTCAAAGATGCGACTTTCTGGAGAAGTGAACCAACGAAACTTCTCTAATGAGGTGGCTTCGGTGTAGTTCGAAGTAGTTTTGTAAGGAACGGACAGTCGGTAGATCTCCTTCCCTTCTGTCGACAGTGAAACATGGATTCTCGTCGAAGATTGGTCCATTTGATTCGTGAGACCAACTCCAAGAAAATTCAACTGACTGATATTTGTGGAGCGGTTGAAAGCCGGAATCACCTCATACGTCGCATACAAGAACTGCAAAAAGCCACTACCAGTCTTGCGATCAGGACGAAAGATACGACAAGGGACAATACTCTTTCCATTGTGAACGAGAGACTTCCCAAACAAAGGAGAGACCTCTGGAGTTACATAGCTTTCCAAGCATTTTGCTTGAGGAAAGAACAAAAAGCATGCAAGGGTAAGCAAGAACAAGTTAGCACTAAGCTTGAACATGTTCTTATTCTTCAGAAAAGAGCAAGATCTAATTTTTCAAAAATACTGATGCGCAAACTTTCTAACCATTTGCAAGACTAAGCAAACAGTCCACAGGCTTCGATTCAAAAAAGAGCGTACCTCTCCGATTTGAAAATCTTCAACACCCAAGATAACGGAAATTGCGCGAGCTTTCTCCAAAATCCTTAGGAGAGAGAGGTTAGGAAGACTTTCGTGATTTTACGCGTATCTTGGGAAGCTTAGCACGTAAGGTTACTGAACTATGAGGATAGTGTCATGGCGGTTCCACTCCTTTAACGGATTAATAAAGATTATTTAATTTACTAATGTGACAACAGTCTGATGGGTGTCCCCGATTGATTGCAGAAGTCCACTGCGGTTGGCCCACTACTAATATACCATGCACTGCAGTTATCGCAACATCTTCTAAATAAAGAGAAAGTGCTAATGATTTAAATGCTAGATGCATACATGCAACCGTTGAATCGAAAAGAAGGAGAGCCGATGACATTAAAAAGTTTTTATAGTAGCTCTGTACCCCTCTCCAATAGGTTCCTGTCTCTACTGAATACTGCTTCTAATGTGTAAGATAACTCCCATCTACTCTCGGTACAATATGGCATCACAAAGTATCTGAGAGATGAAGATGAGGTTCATGGAGTTTCCATCAGATTGCCGGTCTAACAGAAGGATAGTCTCATTCGTTAGTTGTTGCCGCTCTTCTGTTTGACGCGGGTGCGAGTGGACAATTGCTGATCCAAATCATTAAATCCAAATGATGAACGGGATTCTTTTTATCGACAAAAGAAATTCTGAAATACCCGAAGAGGTGTGCGAGGCAGAATGACCAAAGGATCATCATGAATAAGAGAAGGTTTGATGTTAATGGTTGTTACGAGAAATCTTACCCTGAAATATCAAAACAAGCGAGATCTACTTCCTCAATCGCTTCATTTTCTAAAGTTCTACGTTAGTAATTTCCATGATAAGAAATCATTTTTTAAAGATTTTAAAGGATTAGGGAATAATAAAAGAATTGTTCTTCATGGAATCAGTGACAAGCTGATGCTGAGTTTGATGTTAATAGTAATTTACAGGGAATAGATTGGTTGATAGAGCATTATCAATTCGATGAAAGTCGTCGAAATCATTCTTATCTTAAATCATTGGAATAGAACAGAAAAGCAGTTTTAAGTAAGAAAATGAAATCCTTTAAAGATGTGTTAACGACAGCTATTCTATTTGACGTTTTTTCTGATTACCTAAATATACTTAAAGAATAAATAAAAGCAGCAAACAAAATGAAAAGCAAACTTGTGATGAAAAAGGAAGAGGAAGGGAAGAGCGCAAGGAATCATTCTTTGTTCAAAGGGGTAATGAAAGAATTGAAAAGAATCAAGGAAACGGCTCAAAAAATAAGAACATAAAATTATTGATGGCAGGGACAAAGCTTTTTGACTCTGTCCAAATCTTCTTCCGCCAAGAAGTGAATCTCCGATTGCGATGTCACCATTACCTCCGGACTCCATCAGCCTCCGTCTCTGGATCAACTTTATCTGCTCCAAAGATCGTACTGATAAGCATAGATAGATTACGCCACCATGCGTATTCCCTATTGGTATTCAACAACGTTTGAGATAGTTTACGACTCTCCGCCGTATCAGATTGCTCGCGATTATTGGAATCGAAAAAGCATGATGTAAGAATCTTCTTGTAAGGAGGGAAAGGATAATGCACATTGCCTTCGGAGTGACAAAAGAATCCGATCTGCTTCGCCTTCCCATCCGCGTCTGTTACCAGAGCGTATAACCCACTGCCACTCTCTCCAGTCAATGGACCTGAAGTCGCCTTCCATTTTGTCGCCAACACTAGCGAACTATTGAACCTCATGTGCACCGTATCTGGAGAGTAGATTCCCCACTCTACACGACCCTCCTGGCAACCTTCAAGATAAAGGTTGTTGCAATCCTCAATTGAGTAAGTGTAACGATATGCTCCGGCGATCGATCCTCTGAAAGATTGTTGAAATCCCAAACTAGAAGTGGACCATGTATTCGGATTAGTAAAACCCAACACCTTCCACAGCTTGAACTGAAAGTAGTCTAGAGCATATTTCGATGTATCAGTAATGTCCCAGAAGCAATACTGCTCTGCGATTTGAGCATCAGTCCATTCAGAAGGAGCTCCAAAATCATCAGTATTGGCTGTAATACCCCAATAAGAGAGATCTCCATCTTGCAAATTTGACTGCACTCCAAACGCTACATTGTAAGTTGAGTTGTATTTGAGAACCCCGGAACCTATGGTCGGAGTCAGACCATTTTCGTTGGTATAGTCAACCTCAATATAATTCACATTCGCAGTTCCATTGACTAATGGACCTTCAAAATAGCCTCGCTGACCGTAAGTACCTCGAACATAAATCGGAACCTTGTCTTGATTGAGATGAAAACAATGAACTTCAACATTTGCAAATGGATTTTCATTTGTCACCCGATCTTGGTTTCGGTAGCTAACAATTTTATAATTCGAATCAGCAAAACAAGTTATTGCTAGAATAGCAAAGATTAAAAACCTTACAAAGTCAATATCCATGTGTCTTTGATTAATGAATTAAATTGACTGTTGCACTTGTTTGTTTTTTTTTGAAAATCTTTTTTTTTTCGCGCAATTTTTGTGAACACTCTCCTAAGTTTCTTTATCAGTATATCGGTGGGTTTCGGTCTACCGATTAGTGAGCAAGTCTTTCGTGTTAGGACTGCTGAGTGCTTATCTCCCTCACTCTATTTATTAAGAGTGTTTTCCGAATAGAAGATCCTTTTCTTTTTTGCCTTTTTCAAAGGTTTTCAATGATATTAAATTAATAGTAGAGAATGGGAAATGCGTTACTAACGGAATGGTTCTTATTATTATCTAAATCTACATTTTTGAAAAATAAAATATCGAAATTTAAATGACATACAACATTTGCAAACTTGGTTATGTATCTTGTGAAGAGATCTTTATTCAAAGGGAAAAGAAATTGAATAGTTTGTATTAAAACAGGTTTGCATCGTTGAAAAGTAAAAAAAGCACTGAACAGTTAGCATTAAAGGTCAATACATTTAAATCAATTTTCCCTTCCGCTTTTGCTTTATTACATATTTGTGGAGGATACAAACTTTCGGCATCATACGAGAGACTTCCTGGTAGTATTCAGAGCCAGGGATTTCCAGATCCCACCACAATACGTGGTAAAATAAAGAGCAGAGGACAAACAAAAGACATCGTCATTACCACTAACAGGATAATCATAATAGGTGTCAACATCAGAATTTGTTAGCATGTATCTTGGAAGAGATCTTTTATTCATAAAGAAAAAGAGAAATTTAAATAGTTTGTATTAAAACAAGTTGCTTCCAAGATAATTAGGACTTGTTCACGCGATGAGACTTAAAAATCAAAGGATTAGAAGAAGGTTCTTGCGTTGCTAAAGAACAAGAGGAAAACAACAATTAGATGACGAAGAATCATTGAATAGGTATCCTCACTTACGCAAGTATTGTAAATACACCCTAAACGTCTTTCGTATTGTAGGTAATGTTGGTGCTAATCGATAGAAGATGTCAATTTCACCATTATTATTATCTTGAAAGTAACAAACACATGTAATCGAAGTCCAGTCACTTATATCACATGAATCAGAATATTGGAACACTATCGCATTATTCACTACTTCGACCTCTCGTCGTTCCAACTGATAGTTAAACAGACTATCAACAACATCTTCCAATTCATGTATTTCGAATTCTTTACGTATAGGAGTTGGTAATGATGGGAAGATGCGTCGAACACGAGAGTATGGACCAGATAATAAATACCTCACTTGTCTGGATATATCAGGGTAAGATTGAGCATAACAGCCATTTGCATCAACATTCGGACCTTGAATCTGCTGATTCCAAGGTGGTAAAGAGAAGGGAACATCACAATTTGGATACACATTAAATGCAAACCGTTGATTTAAATCACATAAAACATAACAAGAATTCTGATATGCTACAGTGACCTGTTGAATCAGTAAATCAAGCACTTTTAGTGATGTACCAATAATACTATAATAGAACAATATCTTTACATTCAGTGTTTGTATTAGTAAAGTGTTATTTCTATTATGATTACGATGATATTGTAAGTCAGAGATTAATACTTCACGTACTTCATTCGCATGATCTAATACATGGATTGTATTGGTAAGTT
>VKHI01000111.1:14666-61799 GCA_015145745.1 Poterioochromonas sp. DS
CCACCGTCTGAGAGATGAAGGTGAGGTTCACAGAGTGAATGTTATTGCATCCATCAGATTGCTGGTCCAGCAGGTGAAGTATAGTCTCACTCGCTGGTACAGCAGGATAAAAGGAACCAACACGGCGCAAGGTCAATGATAAAGTAACATTCTCTGCGAGGTAATCGAATGGAATCGAATCGTTCGCAGTAATTCGAGGTAGGAAAGTCATATTCTTTCCATTATTCGAGATATCCACATATACTCGATCCCATGATTGGAATGGAGAGCTAATCGAACCATTCACCACTGTTAGATTACCTGCTATCAATGGATTCCCTATCAATGGTGACATCAATGATAGCTTCACTGGAATCTTCACTGGATACACTGTGAAAGCTCGATGAATACGAATACAACTTCTCTCCTCATCTTTCTTCGTGTTTCGCACATACACTTCTACATCATACACTCCTGCTGGTAACACCTTGTTCTTGTCATACTTTGGAAGGTACAGGTCTTGTAACGGGAAGGAAACCTTCACTTCAAAGATGCGACTTTCTGGAGAAGTGAACCAACGAAACTTCCCTAATGAGGTAGCTTCTGTGTAGTTCGAAGTAGTCTTGTAAGGAACGGACAGTCGGTAGATCTCCTTCTCTTTTGTCGACAGGGAAACATGGATTCTCGTCGAAGATTGGTCCATCTGGTTTGTGAGACCAACTCCGACGAAATTCAACTGACTGACATTCGTGGAGCGGTTGAAAGACGGAATCACTTCATATGTCGCATACAAGAACTGCAAAAAGGCATTACCAGTCTTCCGATCAGGACGAAAGATACGACAAGGGACAATACTCTTTCCATTGTGAACGAGAGACTTCCCAAACAAAGGAGAAACCTGAGGAGTCACATAGGTTTCCAAGCATTTTGCTTGAGGAAAGAAAAAAAAGCATGCAAGGAGAAGCAAGAAGAAGTTAGCACAAAGCTCGAACATGTTCTTATTCTTCAGAAAAGAGTAAGATCTATTTTTGATTTCAAAAATACTGATGCGCAAACTTTCTAACCATT
This sequence comes from Poterioochromonas sp. DS, assembly GCA_015145745.1. Lineage (NCBI taxonomy): Eukaryota > Synurophyceae > Ochromonadales > Ochromonadaceae > Poterioochromonas > Poterioochromonas sp. DS. The sequence continues at coordinate 15,714 of VKHI01000111.1, forward strand.
TGCAAGACTAAGCAAACAAACAGTTCACAGGCTTAGATTCAAAAAAGAGCATACCTCTCCGATTTGAAAATCTTCAACACCCAAGATAACGGAAATTGCGCGAGCTTTCTCCAGAATTCTTAGGAGAGAGAGGTTAGGAAGACTTTCGTGATTTTACGCGTATCTTGGGAAGCTTCGTGAAGTTGCGCGTTTTTATTGAACCGTAAAGTTACTGAACCATTGGACACTACAATGGTACATGGATAAGTTTGTTTCCTTTATATTTTAATGATGATAAATACACGCAAAATTTAAAAAAACTCAACAAAAATAAAACATTCATTCTGAAGTTATACTCACAATCAATCATTGTTTGTAAAGTCATAGTAATCAGGTTCTGGAGCAGTAAAATATTCATGATACTCAGAATAATCTCCTTGATAACTTGGATAATCTTCATCTTTTATATTATTATGCATCTCAACGTCAAATACAGCCATCTCATCATCCATTCCTGGTTTTTCTACTTTGTCCTTTTTCTCCTTGTCTTGTGGTTGTATTCCTTCGGATGTCACTTTATACCTATCAACTTCTTCCTTTAACGAAACATAAAACGAATTAGTAGGAGTAGTATTAGTAATAGTAATAGATCCTGAGGTATTATCTCTTCTTGCTTTCTTTGGAGAGATTGGAGGAGTTGCACTAAACGGTCCTTCTTCTACAATATCATCACTTTGTTCCTCGTTTTCAACCTTCAGCTTGTTTTGAATCACTATCATTGAAGCCGATTCATGGTCTTCATTTATCGAATTGTTTGTTTCAAAGGTTACACAACTGTGCTTTCTTTTCGGTGACTTCTTAATTTCAACTCTTTCTTCTGACTCCATCTCTTTGATCAACCGAATATCCCCTCCAGAGTCCATTTCATCTTGTAAAAATGGTTTCATTTTCATCTGTAAATACTCATCATACCAAAAGCTAGAGATCCAGAAGTGAGCATCAACTTCTTCATAGCTCTGATCAGATGATGTATGAGTTACTTTATTCTCTTCACTGAGTATTTCTTTCACATTAAATGGTTCAAGAAGAATCCTTGATAACAGATCTTTCTGTTGTCTTAATCGAATATAACGATCTTCTAACTCTTTCCTTCTATCAAAAAAGCTAGCAGACTCTTCTAATAACGAAGGACAATCCCAATCAATTGTTACGCCAACTAATCCATCTTCCTCTTTCTTCCACACTTCCAACACCTCATAGAATGCATTGGTGAGAATGACATGTGGGATTTCATCATTAATTAGTCTCTCAATCCTATTAACATCCTTCAGATCTCCTCTAGGCTCTTCGAATAGCCAGATCATCTCTAAATACTTTAATATCACTTCACTCAGCTTCTCTTTCCATCTTCCTCCACACTCTTTCTGATATGATCGAATAGAAGAGAGTATATGAATAAAGCGATCAATTCGATGGAATGGAGAGGTTTCTGTATCGGTCAGAGAAGCTTCTATTTCTGTCGTGAAGAGTAATACGACCTCATGAACATAACTCAGAGCGAATGGTTTAATCTCATCTACGAAGATCTTTCTTCTTGAGTAATACAATTCATAATCAATTGTTTCTAGCTTTGAGTACTTTACACCACTACTATTCCACTTACTTTGAAGATTTTCAGGATATTTTATTATGTGACGAATAGAATCTTTGATTTTTAGAAATGTTTTCTCCATCTTACAGCAGATCATTCGAGCATAATCGCGATAAATCTCAATAACATCGATCTTGTGCTGCATTGATATGATCAAAGACGATGAAGATGAAGGAACAGCGCTCTGATGGGCTCCATAACAGTTAGGAGAAGGGGCTGAAGTCGTGCGAAGTTGATTTTCGTGCTGACTGATTTTAGTGTTCAGGGAATCCTCACCTCTCTTCAATGCTTCGACTAATCCCACTTGAAAGACTTTATCCATCGCATGAAACACTGCCTTCGCACCATAATATCTCTCTGATGCTAATATGTCATTATTAAAAAGAGGAGCAAACAAAGCTGCTTCTTGTTCTCTAGTTTGTTTATAAACAGATGTAAACTCATTGTAAGGAAGGTCGTGATATTCTTGATTAGTCGTGTTATCAAACTTATTCACCACTGCGACAACATTCCTTCTCATAATATAAATTACGATTAAAATAAAATAAACATGAATTCAAACTTACTGAAAGGGGAAGGTTGTATTTGCTGCTCTTGTGTTGCCTGATTCGAAAACTCGAGTGAGAACTTGCTTTCGCAGCGCCGATGGACTAGACTGATCACACTTGGTTAGGACCAAGACAGTATGGTCGAAGATATCAATTCTTCTCTTTTCATTCACACATTTCCTATAAGCTATTAATAATATCAGTCGGAGGATGCTTTCTGAGTTACTCACGCGAGGAGAGGACAAATGTGGGAAGTCTCGTATTCCTCTTCTGACGCCTTTTCAACAATCACAAGAGCTGTATTCTTTTGTTGCATCCTTTCAAAGATATATTCTTTTAAAGTGCGCCCTTGAGGATCATCTGATAGACGTTTGTCGACAGTAGTGAGGCCGGGTAAGTCAGTGAACGTAATATTAGGAACATTAGAAGCATAAATCTCCACCACCACCTCTGACATAGAGAGCTGTCTTTCATCATACGATTGGACGAGTTCATCCAGGATTTGGTCGAACAGATCTGTTTCAATCCATCCATCATGATCTTGGTACTTTAAACGAATTTTACATTCGTCAGAAGAACTTGAGATAAAAGAGACAGTAATAGGGTGGCAGGTCACCTGAGACCTTCCAGTTCGAAGAAGCTTCAGCATCTTTTGACCCATTTCATTTGTAAAGTGTGGATGATCGAGTAAATAGGAGAAAAGAAGAGAAATAATTAAGCATGTTTTCCCGCTTGATTGAGTTCCAAGAATCAATACATTCGCTATTTCGATCTTAGCATCGGGTAATGCCTCAAAGAATAGTTCTGGCAAAGTCTTTCGGGAGGAAGCAGTCCTCTTTTCTGCAGATGATTTTGGAACCTCCGATTCTTGCACTGCAACTTGTGACGGGGAAACAGTTTCCACAGACTTCCAGGGAAGCATATTAAAAATCCCAGCCATGATTCAACAATAATAAACAATATCACGGAGTTGTTTGAAGTGAAAAGCGATCCAATTCGAGACTTTTAACTAGTTTGAATGAACTGATTGAAGAAATCAAAGCGAGGAGAGTGGAAATCGGTATGTCGGTAAAAGAAACAGCGAGAAATCCTTCATTTTTCCTTTACTATTACCAGAATTACCTGAGAATTACAAGGGAATTATTCGTTTGAATTTGAAGAGTAAAGAGCAACAAGAACTTGATTCTTCTTTTACAACACGAAAAATGTCCAATTTGTTCGGTTTCAGTTGGTTATTTCGTTCGCAGGATGCGGAGGATGATGAATCTTCTCTGGATCTGTCTTCTTCCCAGATGGAACTGGATGAATCGGCGACTTTTGCAACACCTCCATCTGTCCCACCTCCTCCTAAGGACAAGATCAAGAAGACAATCCCTGAATTATTGGTCCAAATTTTACCTGATGTAGATATTCACGCACCTAATGTGTTGATGCTAGGGGAACAATCCTCAGGAAAGACGAGAATGATCATTTCCTTGCTGTTTTATTATATCATTGATCACCCTCTGTTCACTGCTGACATGGGTGAGCTCCTTCTGAAATTATTCAAAACTGGAAACTCTATGGTCACTCGACGACCAACTACTGTTCGCTTCCTTCATGCGGTCTCAAACTCTGGACTGAGTGCCTCATCTTCATCGTCTCAACCCAACGACACTCTTGACATTTCTCTCACCTTCGAGGGTCAACTTGTGCATTATCACTCTCAAACTGAAAGCTTTAGGCAATTGATTGAGCAATTGTCAGTGCACCCTTTAGCAGATGCGTTATTCGAAGCAGAAGTAGTTATTACCATCAGAGCTCATAACGTCCCTAATATCACTTTTACCGACTTCCCTGGTCTAACCACAGATGACCGCACGTTTTCAGACTCTGGCCGATCTTTGAAAGGCTTAATAAAGGAGAAGATGCGACAAACTCACAACACCTTGGTGATTGTCGAGCCTAGCTCACGTGAAGATCTGAACACCTCCCACATATGTCCGTTGTTAGAAAGTTGTAGAATTACCTCGCGGCCTGAAATCTTTGATAACTCTGTATTAGTGCTCACTAAATGCGATAAGTTAGCTCAAAGTACCTTTGCCAAAGACACACAACCATTAGTTCTTCGAACTTCTCCCACCATACAACAATTCCCCTTCCGCTACATCGTTGCCGTGATTAATAAATCAGAGCAAGACAAATACGATGAATGGCAAGATATCCAGAGATTTGATGAGTTTAAAGAATTATTTAGATTGACAAGGGCCGATGAAGAGAAATGGTTCAATAACTTCCCAGCCCTTCAACATGATACCCATGTCACGACGAAGGCTGTTTTCACTGCTATGGATCGAATATTTTACCAGAATTTTGCGGTATCTATCGAGAACGGTTTAGTAAACATCCAGCGAGTTATTCAAGAACATGAGGTTGCAATGAAATCGCAGTCAGCGCCGCCCCCACACATCTATCATCACTACGGGCAAGGCGTTGCTATTAGCTCGTATGAGGGAATTGATATCCGAAGTATCTATAGCGATTTCTTTGATCGTATTGGAAGTATGATGACCCGACTCATTGATTCCTTTGTGATTGCACCACCCCCTTTCATCCCTCAAGAGAAGTGGTCGCCAAATATCCATTTCTCCGGGAAAGTAAATTACCTGCTCTTTGCCGCTCAGAAGGAGATCTTCGAGACAGAAGTCAAGCCTTATGCCCAGCGTCTAATTGATTCCCTGTTAGAGTACATCGCATTGTCAACAGACCAGACACTGCTGCAACCGGCTAACTCCTCTTTCCATCGCATAGACCGCTTCCCAGCCCTACAGGAAAGAATTCGTTCCTCGTTACTGAAGGAAAGTCATCTGTGGAAGAACCACCTGTACGAAGTAGCATACGCCTATCTGAATGGTGTATGGCAGAGAGAAGAGCCCGTTGGTCAGATACAATCCTATGCTCGACTTCAAAGATTATTACAACAAGAAATACCTCATATCGTTGTCTCAAATGCGTATTATGATATTATCCAATCATGGAAGACGATTGAAATTGACTGGACCAATGCAATCTCCCTATTGGCAGAGGAAGAGTCATTTCGCGCGATGAGAGAGAAGATGGATGGACGCTACACTGATTTGAAGAGGCAAGAATGGATATTGCAACTCTGTCGTGGTGCAACATCAGATGACGATTTAAAGAAGCAATTAATGCAAGGGTCGCGTCAATTGCATGAACAACTCACCCAAACAGGTTTAATGAAGAGCTTTTGGAATTCTCTTTACTTTGATACTTTCCCGCAACATCAGCAGGATCAAGCCTTGTTATTTCACCTCTACCAGCAACGTGTAGTAATTGAAAACCAAAAACTCATGACATCCCCATCATTGGCTTCGACTGTAGCTCTCATCAGCACAGCCGCTGTTGATGTTGTTCCTCGTCAACCTCTTTTGTCGCCACTTTCCTCCCCGATTAAAAGCGCCGTGAAGATGATGGAAACAGATGATGTTTTATCTCCTATCCTCCCGACGATTAATCAGAAAGATAACACACCAAAGAAAGTGAGTGATGATGACATTGATGATGGCGGATTGACTCCTTCTTTTCAAACTACTGGTAAAAGAAGAGAGCGAGAGGAGGAAGAAGTAGAAACAAACAAAATTCATCATACAAGTAATGAAGGTGGTAGATTTATTGACTCTCCTTTCAGAGATGAAGATGAAACTTACATTGAACGAGAGGAAGCCTATTATACTGCAGCGCAATTTCAACCTTCGTCTGTCCTTCCAACGTCAGAGCAGAGTTCAAAACGATTAAAAATTGAAGATGGAGGACACTACGTGAAGAGTGGGGTTGTTATTCGAGGCTATGAAGAAGTGAAGAAAGAGAAGGAAGAGGGGAATGGAGAAGTATCGAGTGAAGAGATGGATGAAGACGATAAGGGTTGGTTGGATGCAACGAATCATTCACTCGGTAATTCTCGAACTCCCTCAAAGATTGCATCCTCAACTATCCCTGGGAATAGTGCTAACAAAACCAATCCTATCACATCTGTACCGTCTTCAGCACTGTCCAGTCAAGGTTCTGGGAAGAAGGTTTTGCCAGTTCAAACTTTAAACCGTTCAAGTGACCTTGGAGTTTCGAAGAATCTATTGGCAGATAGTCCGCCGCCTAAACCCCCTAAACCGACCACTACTAGTGTAGTTCCTCCGACAATGAGTGCTCTTACCTCATCGAATTACACGCCAAGTCATTCCAAGTATGGATTCTCAAAGAGTTTCACAACCAGTGCTGCTCCCGCAAGTTCGAAGGCTGGTCAATATTTGTCAATGTCCCAACCCGCCCCTGGCACTAAATCAACCTCTTATATTAAATCAAGCACGAGTAGGGCACCTGTAGTTGATCTAAGTCAAGATGACGCTGATGACAAAGATGATGATGAATTTTTGCAAAGTCAGTTTTTCACATGAATTCATAATGTAGCATACATCACCTAGCCATCTCTTCCACCAAATATCAAACGAATGATTAGCTTGCTTCATCATCATCATCATTGTCGTCGAATCTTTTCCTATTGTTTTCTGTGCTTCGATTGAAATTTACCATTTTTGAAAAAATGAAATATATATAAATTAATCTCAAATAAAAAATGCTTTGATGTTTCTACCATTCTTTACTATGGTTGTTTGATGATAGTAAGATTTCTTAAACTTTCTTTATCATTCGAATCAAACGTCATTCGACTACAACCACGATGAAATCTTCCTAATCCCAGGTAAGGATAACCAATATGTTGAACCCAACAAATCTTCGAAAGATAAAAATGGAAATTAAATATACCATGAAGTGAACCTGTCAGATATAAATCTAAAGGACGATAGACAGCTGAACCATCAAGAGACTTCTCTATTAGAGGGATCGCGCGCTTCAATGCCTTTGGGGAGAATAGATAAGATTGAGAACAACACTTAGCAAATCCGAGGAATGGTTCAACAGGAGATGATGAAGAAGAGTGAAGTGCTTCAAGTTCCTCTGATATGCTTTGAGGATTACCTCTGACATACCCATCAACTAAGAATAATGGAATATGTTCAATTGCCTTTAACACTCGCCATATGATATAAGCAGCATCAGGATCAAAAATAACATCATCTTCTAATAATAAATACGCATGTACTGTATCACTGTACTGTAATATAAGTGATTTGAGGGCTAACAAGTAATTGAAAGTGGCTTTTCTTCTCTTGGTGAGCATCCTCATCTGTTGCCAGTGTTGTTCCGGCAATGGATGAACCTTTACATGATTGAAATATTTGAAATATTGAGTACCATTTTTTCCGACCGTACCATCAAAGATGTGAATAGAATCCACATTTAGATAAGGTTGGTTGACCATGATTGCATCAAATATACTTGCCATTTGAGCGTACAGGAAATCAGGTGCATTTGGTCTTTCGACTGAAAAGATTGCTATAGCGATACTGTAGGGGATGATTGCATTCTGAGCTTTAAAAATGTTTAAAAATGGTTGAATGCGGCATGGCAGCTCTTTGTGATGACTGTGTTGGTCGATCTTTGTCACAAGAGATTGGTATTTTCTTTCAGAATGAAATAATAGAAAGAAGAGAGATACACTTAACAATACAGTCAGAAATCCTTGATACTGATCACAAGTTATCTTCATCGAGAGTTCTAAATCTTTTCAGAGAATGTGAAAGGTTCTCGAGTCAAGGATCAAGGGATTAAGAGATGTGAAAAAGAATTCAATTTAATTTTTATTAGATCACAAAGAGAATCTATTTCCATTTTAAAGTTTCTCTATTCAACAAAAAAGAAAAAACTTCACAAATACTTCACATTTGTACTCTTCTAAATAGCTTAGACAAGGCCTGTACCTTTACTTAATTAACAATATGTATTTCTTACTGTACTGAACTTCATTTCGTAAATTTACGCTAGATGAAACTGTGCGCTGCATCGCGCATAAATCAATGAATCAACTCGTAGAGAGATGTCTTCACAGTTTAATTTCTTTGATCATTTTCTATTTGAATTATATCCTGCTATACAATGTTATCTTTCGTATGAAGATACCTTTTATTTCTATAATGCATCGAAGGGATTATTCTCTGAAGCAAAGAAGAGTTATATCTATTATCCATTAAATATACAAAAATCAAAAGAATACTTCATACCACAGACTCTCTTTCGAGAATTTCTGATCAAACAAGTGAAAGATCCTTTAAAACAAATATCGCTTCGTTGTTCGGAATGGTCACTTGATTTAATTGCATTAACCCCTTCGATCCCTGCACATCGTCTGACAATTGTGAAAGCGGGCTCTGGTGATGCTTCATGGCCGTTTAAGTATTATTCTCAGATGACTCTAGTTGAGGAGATGCATCAAATAAGTTCTTCTTCGATTACCTCTTTCCCAACTTTACCTCGTTTAAAGATTCTTACCTTATACCACTTATATCAATTAACTGATGTCAGTGGTTTGAGCAACCTCAGAAATCTTGAATTACATTTTTGTAGTTCCGTGGTGAGTGTAGCGTGTTTGAAAGATATACCTAATCTATTAATTGAGAAGTGTCACGCAATCAATGATTTCCATACACTTACCAAACAGAAGCGATTAAAAGTGTCAAGATGTCCGAACCTTCGTTCGGTTGAGAGTTTTAAGAATATTGAACAAGTAATCATTAATGATTGTCAGAATGTTGCTGATTTTTCACCTCTTTCTATGACGTATGATGTCACTATCTCTAACTGCGATCAAGTGAAGGATCTTTCACCAGTTCGTGGACGTCATCATCGTATTGCTATTTGGACCTGTTATTACCAGCTCACCGGATATGATGTATTGGAAAATGTTCCTCACGTATCCTTGGAAGGTTGTAGTATCTCAGATCTCTCCGTGTTGAGGAATGCTGTCACAGTCATGCTTCATCGATGTCATAAAATTGAAGATATCAGACCATTAGCGAATGTCAAACAGTTGAAACTTGCGGATTGTCGGAACCTTATGGACATCAATCCTTTAAGAAATGTGCAACACTTAACACTAGGCTTTCTGGAGAAGGTCGCTCATTACCAAGAATTAGGGAACACGAAGAATACAGTTGTTTTCAATGGCACCGATCGTGTAAAAGACTTCTCATGTTTATTGAATTTTCGTCATGTAACAGTTCGTTTATTACATTACTTTCATACAGTCATGACATCTCATGGCGAGTATTTTAGATGTTTGCAATCCATTTGTTTGGATTGTTGCAATGGTATTAAAGAAGTCAAAGGGTTTCAAGATATTCCTCAAGTCTTTCTAATTCATTTACCGTCATTAGTTGATATATCAGGATTAGGGAGAAATCGTTATGTAAGAATTGTGAATTGTGGAGAATTGGAGGATGTTGGCAGTCTTAAAAATGTCCCAAGAGTGACAATCTTTGGGTGTCGAAAGATTCCTATAAAAGAGGTGCTTTTCATACTTCGTGATGTAGCAAGACTTCGAGTAGCATGAACTAAAAATGAATTTTTCACTGTTTGTTCTATTTCTAATAATATAAGTATTCAATTATAACTTCACATAAAAATTGCCCAGATCAAAACAAAAGTAGTAAATTTGTAACTCTGAACACTGACAATTCATGTGAGATCTTATGTTCCTTGCTTTAGAAAGGGATAATTTTCGAAATATTTTGTAATTTTCGAACAAAACAAAGAACTGTGCTTACTGTGGTAATAGTCTAAGGTTGGCGCGGGCCGAACAGGCAACTTATTTTTTCAAACTTCTGTACCTTTGATAGATCGATCCACTAACAATCATACGAAACTATTGATATCATTCGAAATGCCATTGAATTTTCTATAACTCTACGAAGAGTTTTTTCGAAATGGATCGTTTTTCGAGAAGAAAATTGGAAAAACTCTGAAATCCGCGGTACCTTCGATACGATCTTCCAGATAGTTTGAAGTGAAACCATTGCGCTTTTGTCAATCTATGACTAAATTGTGACAACTCTACGAAGAGATATTGGAAGAAAATGGTCTGGATGATGATGAAATATCGATTGGTGAATTTTCTCACTTGAACCGGATTTTGTTTCGGTAAATGCCAATTATGAACCTTATTGATTAATTTACTGTAGCAATTTATTATTTATTTCATCTAGAATCGTTTCCTGCACCAGATCTTCATCATCAATGCTCGCAATATGACCTTCCTCCTCCTCCTCTTCCTCTTCGAACAGATCGACCTCCTCTGGAGATTCCTGGGCTTCATCTGCCTCATTATCCCCTACAAACATTCCCAATAAACCTTCCTCTTCTGTATTATCAACTGGGTGATAAAGATGTTGAACTCTTTGCTCAAGTGTGGTGTCGATGGAAGGGCTATGACTTCGATGAGACTTTCTCTCCCTCCTAAAACTTTCAGCCTGGATGACGTCTAACCCTTGATCATAGGCATAGAGGTAGACGTACATAAGACGAATAAATTTCCTTATTAATGCCCGTTGGAGTACGCTTTCTGTTATGGATTCTTTGTACAGCTCTCTGACTTTGGGTAAATTCCCCTCATCATTGAACTTTTTGATATGTCTCTTGATTACTTGCCAGACTCTCTCAATAGGGTTCAATTCAGGATGAAACTTCGGTAAGAATAAGCATATATGGTTGGTATTATTCTCTTCATTGAAGTTTTTATAGAGATCTTCAAGTGCGCTCTGGATTTCGTTAAAATCAGGCTGCTGAGACAATTTACATCGTGGACAATCACAACCAATACTATCAAGAAAATCTTCGACCTCCTCAGCCGATTTCAATGATAAAAAGGCCAAGAAAATCTTATCATCGTCCTTTGATCGATTGTTTGCGAATTCTTCCTGGACCGCCTTTTGATGATCTTCGATTTTCCTCTTCGCCTGATTCCTTGCACACGCGATTTCCGAGAAGGGAACCTTTCTTTCCAATAGGACTTGTTTACAACCCTTTACTACTCCAAAGAGCTCATGTTGTACTGAGTCAATTCGAGTATTTGGAGCGTAATCGATTGATGCCTTCCTTGTTTGGTTCAGATCAGATCCTTTTGATACAGGTACGAGAAGGATATCACCTACTAAGAATCGCATTGATTGTTGCTTCCTTTGATCATTCAATAGATACCATCCAATTCTTATTCGAGGTTCTTCCTTCCGAGCATGTCCGACGGATAAATTTAGCTTCTTATGTTCTAATGCATCTGCAGCTTTGCAACTATGCCCACTTGAATTATCGTATATATCAACAGTACAAGTATTTGGATGATTGCTGGTGAAGGAAAGTAAATGTTCTTCTGCTTGTTTTAAGAGATCTTTGGAGGTCCAATAATCATCCTTATTAGCCGCAGCTCCTGGCTCAATAGTGCGAGCGCAGTGGAAACCGTCCTCGTTAGAAATGTAGGCTGAAATCATGAATGGGTCTCCTTTACTCTTATTTTTGATCTTCCCACTTCTTTGGCGTCGCCAACAACGTGAGCAGGTTTCCTTTGAGTGCACACATGATTCATCATGAAAATTGAGAATATGTTCTTGTGTCTTTTTCGTTTAAAATTATGAATGAATCCATTATTATTCACAAATGACAAGAATCTTCTTTTCAAAGGTTTAATACTTTGCTGATTAAATGAAGATGCAATTCCATTAAATACCTTCGTCGTTACGTGATCACTTCCACGAAACTCCTTACTGAGATTAATTAATATCTTTTTAAAGTTAAAAATGGTAATAACAAGATCTCTACTCTCTGGATAAGAAAGAGGTAGTTGATTCGGTGGAATGACTAAAGCAGAAGCTGCTCCAGATCGACCAGAATTCAGGAACATTGTACATTTATTCAACAATTCAGAATACCTTCCTGTTAATTCGAGATAAGAAAAGAATTTTGCATTTAATTCTCGATAGTTTTTTAAAACTATAGGCATTTCTTCACTGTTTACATCCAAAGTTTCCACTTCTGCATCATGTATCTCGATGAAATGAACCTCTGGGAGCTGTGAAGATTTGGGAACTGCCGTAGATATATCCCGAGGACGTAACACTCGTTTACCGACATCTTTCTTGGCGTGGAAAACTTTTTGAAGATGCTTTTTCCTATTTCTTCCAGAAATGCTTCTCTCTCTCCCCATGATTGCTCTAAATTTGGCGATTTTTTCCACTGGATTTCCAAAAGAAATCCAATATTATTTCCGAGAAATATTTCCTGGCGGCGAGTCCCGGACAACTCCGGCATTTTTCTTTAGTGAGTAAAACATGGATTAACTTGGAGAACACATTAAACAACGTCTCCCATCATAGGTTGTAGCAAATTTAATTGTGTTTTAGAATAGTCAAAGAGTTTTTAGTTGTATTCTTCCACTTTCAAGTTACGCCACAATACGCCAGTTTCCGCTTCGACCTGCGCCAGCCTTAGTCAGTTCAAAACCGTTTTTCATTTTCGCCTAAATATGCGTGGCAGTTTGAGTCGAGGTGGGTCTTTTTAAACCAATATGGCATTGTGATTGGTTTTCTTTTTTGTTTCTTTTTCACCCAACACTCTCTGTCCGTCTAAACCATTAACAAACAATTCACAAGTGATTGATTGATTACTTCTTATCTACAACAATCTACCAAACAAACAAAGAATGTCAGTACAAGTCCCAAGTCAATTTATTTGTCCAATTACTCGAGAAATTATGGTTGATCCTGTCATTGATCCTAATGGGATTTCCTATGAAAGAGAAGCGATTATGAAATGGATAGAACTACAGCAAACCTCTCCATTTACTCGAGATTCCTGCCTTTCAACACAATTAGTGCCAAACCGCGCATTAAAAGAACTTATTGAAACTTTTAAACGGAACCATTGTGGTCAACTAGATGACTACTACGTCGCAGATTCGAAGGATGTCTGGGATTCTGCACACGTTTTCGCGGTACCTTGTGAAGAAAAATGTCCCGAAGCCAAACTTGAAGCTAAAGCTACTACTGAAAATATTCATGTCAAACCACTCATGATTTATGTGGTTATTAATACATCACGTTCCATGCAAGAACCATGTGGTGATCCATATTATAGTTGCCTTGACCTTGTAAAACATACTGTCCATCAATTAATCTCTGCTTTATCTGATAATAATTATGTATGTGTTATTAAATCTGGTAAAGATGCTGATGTTTTTATTCCATTAAAACGAGTAACAGAGAATATGAAAAAATCATTCATGGCACGATTAAATTATATACCACCAGAAAATCAAGGAAATTTATGGGATGGGATCAGATTAGCAATTGATGAAATATCATCTCATGGAAATATTGTTAATGAGTACAACCTTCAAGTATATGTATTAACTGATGGTAAATCCAATAATATTCCATCTCATTTACTGACAAATGTTATTAAATCATATTTAGAGTTAAAATGTTCACATTTACAGAATTATCCAATGATTAATACTTTTGGTTATGGTTATAATGTAGATTCTGATCTGTTATTGTCCATTTCCACTGCATCAAATGGCTTTTTTGGTTTTATTCCTGATGCTACTAAGGTTGGTACAGTGTTTATTCATGCTTTATCAAATAGTATTGTTCTTGAAAAGCCAATATTAGATAGGACATCACAATCAATATGTGATAAATTAATGGAGATATTAAATCAAATCTTAACAAAACTTGACTATATTGATCGTTTAATACTATTAGATGAATTTAATACTTTTTTAGATAAAGTGAATCATCAACATTTCCTTCCTATTATTGATTTTATTGAGGAGCTTAAAGCAGATTGTTCATCATCACGTAATCCTAATGAAGGACAAATTAGTAAAGCCATTGAACAAAGGAATTTTTATTATTGGGGTGTACATTATTTAAGATCTGTTATATCAGCATATAGGAATCATATCTGTATTAACTTTAATGATAAAGGTATTCAAAGATTTAAAACACCTCGTTTTATGAATGAACTAAGACGTATTGAAAATATATTTATTCGATTACCATCACCTAGATCATTTGGACGTGTTATGGGTAATTATCCAAAGAATTATACTGTTAGGGGTCGATATAGTAATGAATTATATTTACCTTGTACCTCTCCTCCAGTTAATATCACGAGTTATTATGCTAATGATGATGATAATGATAATGACAATGAAGGATCTTTTATTGATGATTGCTTCACTCATTCATCCGCTACGAATCTGTCTCCTCTTGTGTTCCACAGCGATGAAGAAAATGAAAGTGATGAGGACAACGAAGAGAATTTAATTACCCAGAATTTACTAAACGAAAAGGTTGAAATTATCGATGAGGTTATCGATATTAATCCCGCACTAAAATTTAACTCCTTCTAATTATAATTATTTCAACTCTTTGACTAATTTTTCTTTTGTAAATCTTTTTTCCATTGAATTGGGAAGTTTATAAATAATTTTCACTGATTCCTCCTCAATTACCAAGGCTGACAGTGATTGGATGTAAAAAGATTCCTTAACCCATCTGACTTCTCGAAATATCAAGACTTGGAGTAGTTTTCTTCAGCCTTCTCTTTAAAATTGTTTTTATCTTTTTCTTTTCTTTCTCGCCTTTGTATTGATTTGTATAAAAATGACGTTTAAATCCTGTAAGTAATTTCAATTGTAACAGAATAGAAAAAAAACAATAACTCCAACCTTAATTAGTTAGAAGAATGAATTATTTGTGACGTATTGGGAAAGTCTTATAGAATGAACCGAATGACTATCTCGAACTATAAGATTCACGAAGGAAGACATTGGTGCATGGTAATATCAAATGACGGTATGTTGAGTACCAAGGAAGGATAGAGAACTTTCTTATCCAATAAAATTCATCTAAAAGCATCATATGTATCACCAAATAGATGCAGTAATAAACTTGATGATCGTTGATACTTATCTCACACAAACTTTTCCCATCTATTGTAAAATCGCCACCAGCTCATCGGATATGATGTATTGGAGAATGTTCCTCACATATCCTTGGAAGGTTGTAGTATCTCAGATCTCTCCGTCTTGAGGAATGCTGTTACCGTCATGCTTCATCGATGTCATAAAATTGAAGATGTCAGACCATTAGCGAATGTCAAACAGTTGAAACTTGCGGATTGTCGGAACCTTATGGACATCAATCCTTTAAGAAATGTGCAACACTTAACACTAGGCTTTCTGGAGAAGGTCGCTCATTACCAAGAATTAGGGAACACGAAGAATACAGTTGTTTTCAATGGCACCGATCGTGTAAAAGACTTCTCATGTTTATTGAATTTTCGTCATGTAACAGTTCGTTTATTACATTACTTTCATACAGTCATGACATCTCATGGCGAGTATTTTAGATGTTTGCAATCCATTTGTTTGGATTGTTGCAATGGTATTAAAGAAGTCAAAGGGTTTCAAGATATTCCTCAAGTCTTTCTAATTCATTTACCGTCATTAGTTGATATATCAGGATTAGGGAGAAATCGTTATGTAAGAATTGTAAATTGTGGAGAGTTAGAGGATATTCGAAGTCTGAAGAAAGTACCGAGAGTGACCATCTTTGGAAGTCGAAAGATTCCTTTGAAGACGATTCTTTCTATACTTCGCGACGTTGCAAGACTTCGTGTATCATGAGTGAAAATCTATTAGAATTATTTTCTTTCGCTTTTGTTTCTTTTCGTGAAGATAAGTATTGTATACCCATAATATTGAAGCTAATATTGATATTGGTTGAAACGATCAAGCAAATGTTATCTTTATTTCACATGATAGTTTGGAATTATACTCACTTAAAAGATATTTCTTGTGATATTAGAGCTTTGTATGGAGCTTCGACGATTGTGAGTTTATCGTACGTCAAAGTTTCAGCTCTATATATTTCCATAATCATTTTGACGATGGATAATAAGAGTCACGCATGAATAAACGGAACAACAACGAAATATTCATTTAGTATAGAAATACATTTTCTTTCTAGATACAATACGAATCGTAGATTCACTAGTTTCATTGAATGTCGTTGTCGTTAGTTACATGAAAACAAGCAGAAGGTGTTTTATATGTTTTCTTTTGCAAATTTGCCATTTCCCGGCTGATGCATATTATCAGCGTTTCCAGTGCTATGAATGTTATTGGAAGAAGTAGTGTGGAACCCATTACCTGGCCGACCATGGCTACCAGTCAAAGCAGAAGGGTCATAGATACTGTTCCCGACATTGCTTGGCACAACAGGACTCGGAGCAGAAGATCCCAACATTGTCGAAGTTCCAGAATGCCCATGAACCGTGTTCGGGTACATGTTCGCAGATGGATAGCCAGTCGGAGGAGCTCCAACTCCAACACCTCCAACTCCACCTCCAACTCCAACTGCATGAGGGTAAGGGACTTGGGGAGGCGCAAAAGGAGCGAAGCTTGTCTGATGATTATAAGTGGCACCGTTTATAACATAGGTCCCCTGTGAGGAAGCCTTGTTCATGGCCATCATGGGGTTATTTCCTGCATTGTTTCCACCAGAGAAGAATTCATGGTTAATTTTGGCAGAAAGGTCTGTAACCTCTGCTTCAAGCCTGCGGTGTTCAATAATATTTCCGATTCTTTCTCTCACTTTTAGAAATACGGATTCAGCACAGGGAATCGTCAATAAACACAGATCCTTTTCCTCTGTTAGCGAACTTCTCTTTGCATTAACTACAGTAGGTGGTTCCTCATAGTAACCTATTACACAGCACAAGGAAACGCCTTCATTAATACTGATACGACCATCTTCATTACTAATTAGTTCCGAAAATGTCATAGTTTTCTTCCAATCCTGGGCAAAGTCAATCTGTAAGGTCGTTACAGTAGGCGGAGGATCATCAAACATATTCTTAAAGTAAACCTGAGCTTTCACTGCGCATTTAAGAGACTCCTTGCTAATGACATCCATAAACGCAAGTTGTGTCAACATACGATAATTTAAGTAATATGCGACATGATTTGCAAAATGATGCACATTTAAAACGTTAAATCCTAAAAAAGAAACAATATCAGTGGTTCCGCTTGTATTTCCAATAACTTTAAGTGGAGGATTGATCTTACTCGCAATGTCAAATAACTGTAAGAAAAAGCACAAATGAGAAAACTTGGCATTATCTTCCTCTTGCGAGAAAGGTTCATAAAGGTTATTCTTGGTTAGTTCATCTTTGATATCCTTGTATCCATCCATTCTAGACAGCATTCGACTTCCCGCATGAACAACAACCACGAAAAAGTTCAAATTATTGAAACAATTGAGTAAAGAAGAAACCACAGAGGAATCGAGGTCAGACTGGGGATTTGCACCCTCCTTGGTGTCGCGAGCAGTTCTTAAATGCAAAACGACGACTGGCCTTTCTGATCTTTGAATAAGTTCCAAAATATTGCGGGCTTGCTGTGGAAGTGGGTTGGGACCTTTTTCCGAAATAGAGTCACCTACTCCAGCTTGTTTCATCAGCACATTCCGAATTCGTCGACAACATTCAACTTTTCCCATTTTATCAGCTTCGGCGGAGAGGATACAAGTAACAACCTTTTGATCCATACCAATTTTCCCTTCTTTCTTCAACTGACTGCGAACTATCTTTCTTCTTGAGTTCGATGAACTTCGAGACGAAGGTTCAAAGGCGTATTCGATCAAATGATCTTCCAAGTGGAGTTTGGTTAAGAAAGTCTTGTTTTGTGTAAATGGAGTCTCTGTTCCGTGCCCCTTCAAGATATCGTAAGTTAAAAGAAGTTTTGGAACTTTATATCCTAAGCTCAACGAAAGGGCAACATAAGCTAGAAGGTGATAAAAATCACCAGAAGTGTTAAGTGGCTCCTGAAAGATGTAGAAGCTTTTTCGCCACTCGAATCGTTCCGCCCTGAGTGAGGAATGGTGTAAAGAATCGTTTTCATGCCATCTGATTTCTTTACACCCCCCGCCTTGATTACGCCGATTTCTTTACACTATTTACGTCATTCCGCACTCAACTTAGGAGAGTAGGAATGTGGCGGAGCGAACAGATTGCGAAAATATGTCCAAAAAAAACATTGCTGAGCATACCGAATAATGCAATGAAAGTTGTTCAATTATATGAAATGACAGTTATTCAAATAGTCAAAAGCAACGTTGTGAAAGTTATATTGTTATCTTGATTGCTTCAGTACTCATCCGATTCAAAGACACTAGAAGACCTTCTAATACTTGCTTGATCTATGAAGAATGTCGGATTCGAAACTCAATTCTGTTACATCTAATAAAATGCAATGAAAGGAAGGCTTTTCAAGAGACTACTGCACAGTGTTATCAATAATAATAAGCTTGATTGCAGGATGCTACATCTTGAGGATAGTAGAATCCTGCAATCAAGCTTATTACAAGATTTCATACTAGTTGTTGTATTATAGAAAGGAATCAGAAGGCTCATACGGCTTTATTTTGATTTAAGAGGGGGGCGTCGCCCCCCATCAGAACCCCTTTCCACTCGGCTATGCCTCGTGGTCAATCTTGCAATATTCTCGTGACAAAAAACCTATTCAGCCACGTGGTGACGCCATTTCACACCCTCGTGTCGTTGCTGTCTCTCGGCTTCGCCTCGCGCCAGCATTACGCCACTCGGGCGTAAAATGGCTCTTTTCACCAGGGCTGTAAATAGCTATTTGCATTTCCATCGCCAAACGGATCGTACGGAACTCCAAGAAACACATGATGATCCACACTCAATTTCTTACTTAAAGCAACAATTCTATCATGAGGGAAATCAGCGATACATTTTACCATTAATGTCTTTTTATTTTCTGGTGTCATTTCGTAGGTTTGCAGATCGGAAAGAACATTTTCAAAATCGGCAGTTTTGAGGGCTTTAAGAACATCTTCTACTTGTGTATCCGCTCCTGCTGCTGCCAGGCTCTTCACACTCTCACTATTGCTTGTCATGTCTTTTTTTTCGTGGGGAGAGAAGGAGAAAAATCCTATTAACCTAGTTTCGTAAACTTTCGATCATTGTTTTCAAAATCAAGTGAAATAGAACGATTGTTTCCTCTAAAATTACGCGCAATTAAGGATGTCGGAGATCGGAATCATTTTTCATTGGGGAATTTATTCTGTTCCAGGATTTATGAAAAAACCGAAGAAGGATGGAAATGGAACTGAATGGTATTTACAAAGGCTTCTTGAAACTGGTAGATTTCGCCCTATCAGTGGTTTTCGCGAAACCCAGGAATTTCATAGAACCAAATATAATCATCAAGATTATTACGAATTCTCAAATGACTTTCTTTACGATACGGGGAGTATTGACGATTGGATTGCAATGTGCTCAGGTTGGGGGATTCAGTACGTTATTTTAACGGCAAAACATCATGATGGTTTTTGTCTGTGGCCAACATCAACAACTCAACGTAATTGTGGAGCAAGTGGACCGAAGAAAGATCTTGTTTTAGAATTTAAAAACGCTGCACGTAAGTACAATCTAAAATTTGGAGTCTATTATTCTTGGTGGGAATTTGGAAAATCTATTTCAAAATCTTATTTAAATACTGTTGTTGGTCCTCAAATTGAAGAACTTGAAAAATACAATCCGGATCTTTGGTGGTTTGATGGTCATTGGGAGATTAAAACAGCATTTAGTGTAACTTTCATTTCGGACATTTTACATCGAATCAAGTCTTCAGGCTGTGAAGTGAATGATCGTGTTCCAAACTCAAAAACCCTCAATTTTAATGAATTGGGGGAGTTTAGTACGTTTCGTGTTTACGAAGATAGGACTATTCCCTCTTCTACACCCACCGTTCCCTGGGAATCAATCCAAACAGTTGGTAATTCTTGGGGAATCAATAAATATTCGAACCAGTACAAGTCAGTTGAAGATATTGTTGAAATTTACAGAAAGGTTAAACTTTACGGTGGCAAACTCCTTCTGAATATTGGTCCTGATGAACATGGTCAACTAGACTCGTCAGAAGTAGAAATTTTACATAATTTTTTCCAAGTTCGGCGAGAAGTCCTACTTCATGATCTAGATACTTCATCTAGATAAAGGATGTTAGTTTCCTAAAAGCAGTGATTAGCCAACAGGACATGGCAAGATTTTTCTCTGTACTCAGAATATAGGAGAGACTTAGAACTTTTTTAGAGTCTATTAATTGTTAAGAAATTCCGAAGTAAATGAGAAAGACCACAAGCTTCATTCCTATTTCAGGATATTTCTAGTTCCAAAAGGAATAAATTTTTTCAGAACTTTGTGAACACAGTTATATTATAATTTCCTTCTAATTCTACTTTTGCTGACATTAAGTCATGGCTGTGAAATGATTGATTCTTCGAATCCAAGTACATCGATCATTTCCACACACTTTAGCAAATAACATATACCATTTTGTTATAGAATGATCAAGGAATAGATTTCAGAACGAAGGGTCGAAAGAAAATTAGTATTACCGATACTACTATTATTTTATGATAGGAGATTTGGGATTATTAAAGATGAAAGTACCGTGGATCATAATATCTAGAATTAAACAATGTATGAAAATGATGGCATGTTTTTCCTCTCATTCCAAGTGATAAATATGGGGATCGACTATTACCAAAAAGGATTGTACTTGTTTGAAATCTCACCAAGGTACTATGAAAGTTTAAGATACAAAGATACTGAATTGGTTTGCATGTGAGATAAGTCTGGAGGTTTTCTGGTGTCACCAATGGAAAAAAGAGAAACGTTCTTTCTCTTTCTCTTTCCTCTTTAAGCGTCGGAAATATCTACTGTGACTTGACGTTCAAGAAAAAGATTTTGTGAAGTATCTTGTAGTTTCGAATATAAAGAGTTGTCAGCTATTCACAAGATCTTCTCACAAATTTATAGAAGTTGCTGTAAATGTTCATAATTTCATTGTTTTCTGTTGAAACTTGTATCATCGCTGCCTTTCAACATTGGCTAAGGAGAGCTTCTGGAGATTACCGTATTTCTACTGCTGATGGGAATGTCGAAGTCACTATTGTATTTGATCATAATGGCAATCGTTGCAATTGCGGCTTTCCAGGCTATCGACTAGCAGAATCAGATATCGAAGAATTGGAAATCTGGTGCTCTGATCATCCTGGAGGAGAGTACACTTTCGGATTCCGAGGTTATGATGAAAAACTTCCTGATTCAGTGAGTGTTATTTTCATGTTTGAGAATGAAATATTTAACTTCCATATTTACACATTATGATTTCCTCGTACACAGAATAGATCTCTCTGAACCTTTTTACATGAATCTTTGAAGCATTTAGCTTAGCATTTTAAAATGTTTTTCAGGCGCACATGTTACTTGAACACAATCATTCGATACGTTACTCTTTGCCAAAGACTTGAATCTGATCGCTTACTATATGGTTATCTTAAGTTAATTTTCAAAATCGTCTCGATTCGTTCAATTCAATTTAATTTAACGATATTTGGTTCTTCAAAAAGTTCTCGATTGCCTGTCCTACCTGATCTTGCTCAAGCAAGAATCCGTCGTGACCATTGATACTATCTACTACCTTAAAAGTAGAGTTGGGGATGTTTCTTGAGAGCTCCACTTGCTCTGGCAAAGGATATAGCACATCAGAGCTGATGCCGATCACAAGTACAGGGCAAGAGATGCTTCTTAAAGTCTCTCCGACATTGTTCATAACTCGAGCAGGATCCTTGCTGTAGGCAGTGATATCATGTGAGTCCATTAACTGCGTTAATCTAACATAAGTCAGTGCATCAAAACGATCGAGAAACTTTCTTCCCTATAAACATTCGCATTCACATTAGCATGATTAAGGCATCAAATAGCGATAGAGAAACTTACTTGATAATGAAGATAGCTTTGAACTTGATATTTTTGACTCTTAGAATCAACATCACGTCCAAACTTCTTGTGAAAACTCTCTTCTGTACGATAAGAAATCATAGCAATCTGACGTGCAAGAGCTAAGCCTTGTGTCGGAGGGTCACTAACAATCAAGATACTTGGTAAGAAAAGATCAGGTAAAGTAACAAGGGAGCGCTTACTTGAAGTCTATGTCGCCGTTGTTCCACTTTGGATCGTTGTAGATGGCAAGACGTTGAGTTTCGCCGAAACCGATTTGCCATGCAGAGTGCCGTGCACCGCAACCAATCACTACAGCAGATTTCACAAGATCTTTTCCTAATAAAGTCCATTCTAAGGTCTGCATACCACCCATTGAACCGCCAACCACGGCGTAAATCGAACTAACTTTCAACTTTTCGTTGAGGATCTCTAGGTGAAGCCTAACAGTGTCTCTTATGGTTACAAGAGGGAAATTCTTCCCGTATGACTTTCCAGTGCGTGGATCTATCGATCGTGGCCCAGTGCTGCCATAACAAGAGCCCAAGACATTTGCACAGAGAATGAAGTACTTGGAGGTGTCAAAGGGTTTGTCGGGACCAAGCATGTCTCCCCACCACTGATCGAGTCGAGCATTACCAGTTAGAGCATGACAAACAACAATGACATTATCTTTGCGAGCATTCAATCGACCATAAGTATTGTAGCAAGCCTATCAGAGAAGTGAAGTCAAAAGAAAATTCGATGATGATCGATCATATTTCTTACCTGAGCTTCGGGTAAGACAGTTCCGCATTCTAATTCAAAGTCATAGGAGGTGTAAATTTCACCAGAGCAGTCAAGTTGCCCATATTCATCTTCCATGGCACCAGAGGCACATGGGGTGTTCAAAGTAGTTTTCCCCGGACATGGAGCAGAGAAATGTTTCGATTGGATAGTAGGAGTACAATCTCCATCAATAGACTTCGCTTCTTTTCTTTCTTCCATGGTAGTAAAGAATTGCAGTATTCAAGGCTGGTAGTAATGCAGTTAAAAAAATCAAATAACAAGTAATATAATGATGTTAGGAATAAGAAAAATTCAGATAACGTGATTCGAACAAAGACAATCAAAATACAACAAATTTACATATAGATCATTTCTCCAACAAGACATACAATTCAAATTTAATGCAGAAATTTTTCCAATCTTAATTGAATCAAATATTTAACGGAAAGAATCCACAAGAAGATGTCAATAAAAAAAAATGAGACTTCTTGCAGACCAGAGAGAGAGAGAAAGGATGCAACCACTATTAAATTTCCCACAAAGCAATGAATACCAGACAATCCTTGCAATAATCAGCGGTTTTGACTTTGCTTTGTTTATTGGTGTTAATTGTGCGGTTCGTTGATCGAAGTGATAGAGAGTGATGAAACGAAGTTTCTCATAAGATTCTTCTATGATCCTCGATTATTTAGAAAAACTATTTTCTAATAACTCTGAATATTCGAATGATGGAAATGGGAAATTAGAGGTATTAAAGACAATTGGAAGGATTTTCGGTTTCGGTTTTTGCCATGATTTCGGGTTGAATCAGGGAAACCGAGGTTTCCAAGAACTCAAATCTTTCATTGATTAGATAAGTGAATTGAAACATGTCAAGCTTTGCCAGACAAGCTCGTGATGCCTTCTTTCATCCTTCTTATGGATGGAAAACAACTCACTTCTGGGGTCCTGTGGCAAATTGGGGAATCGTCCTTGCTGGGGTTTATGATATGTCCAAGAAAGGTCCAGAGGTTGTTTCTCTTCCAATGACAACAACTCTCTGTGCATATTCTGCTCTGTTTATGAGATTTGCATGGAAAGTTAGTCCAAGAAATTATTTATTATTTGCTTGTCATTTATTTAATGTTGGAGTGCAAGTGACTCAATTAGGTCGAAGAATTACCTATGATCAAGAACAAGCGAAACTTGGAGCAGGAAATGCTGCTGCTCAAAAACCTTCATCGTTCTCGATGACTAATGTTGCAGGTGCTTTTGCTGCTGCTACAGCTATTGGTATCGCAGGAGCGAAATCAAAGAGCCAAATCCTCAAACTTCCTGTTTGGACTCCATCCGTTAAGACCCTTCTGGAGCATCCTGCTGGTCCATTCACCATTTTCTTCTGGGCACCAACAATGAAATGGGGCTTATCAGTCGCTAACATCATCGATTACAAGCGACCAGTGGATAATTTAAGTATCCCGCAACAAACTGCTCTTTGTTTAACTGGAGCGATTTGGACCAGATATTCTTTTGTAATTAATCCAATTAATTATAATTTAGCATTAGTAAACTTTGCTTTAATGTTAACTGGAATGTATCAACTTACTAGAAGATTGATATATGATCCATTTGAAGAAGAAAATAAGAAGCAATAAATAATTCCTTTCTACTTCGTTGCTTCGCTTTGCTTTGATTAGTTTCCTTTTTGCTCCTCTTTTTTTGTGCCTTCAAAGGATGAAGTAATAAATATCTTTGGAAAGAAGATTTTATTTCTCATATTTATGTGTGTTGATAATTTGCTTCGAGAAGAGAACAGTTTGTTACTTTCTTCCTCTAACTTAATAAAATAGATCATGTTAACGCACTACTAAGCTCTTTGAATAATACCTGATCATGCGCGATAAAGAATGATTCCTTGAATCTCCATTCTATAAGACACTAACGAAGGACGAGGTCGTGATATTTCTTTACCAATCGTTAACTACATTACTAAACAAAGAAAGCTACAAACTGACACATACTAAAGTGCAAAGTTAAAGCTCGTTATAAATACTTATGATTAGAACTGAGTATAAAAGAACAGAAGAAAATAAAAAAAAACAAATACACCAAGAAGTGAGGTAATCATTCATTATTCACAATATTTCAAAGTGATCTTTGAGTCTTTCGCCAAGATTGAAATCACAAAAGAATAATCTCTTATCTGATATTTCATTCATTCATTGATAAAGGAATAAGAAGGAAAGGGATTCAACAAACAAATCAACAAAAATAAAACACATAAACAAACACATAAACCATCACACCCTTCAACATACATGAAGAAAACGTTCAACGAAACTGATTCAATGGGAAATATTCTTCCTTACATTTCTTTTCTACCACATAACTAATAATATAGAATTTAAAACGAACCCAAACACATCAAACACTAGAACACCTCATACAAAAGACTTTATTTCACTACTGGATCAACACGCTCAAGGATAAAGCGGTTCGAATTTGATTGGTTCCGCTTCAATCAACTGTATCGCTTCTTCCGATGCTCTTGTCCTTTGACTCTTCGAAGGAGGAGGGAATTCTTTATCCACAGTTAATCGAATTGTCTGTTCAATGACAGACGAGATAATCCCTGTTAACAAGGGATTAACAAACTCTAAGCAGGGATTCGTATTCACTTCAATTAATATTGGTTGAAAGTTTGTTAATATCATAAAATCATATCCAAACAATTCAAAGCTTTTCGGTATATCAGTTGTCTGGAATGACTTGGCAACTGCAGCAATGGATAATTTACATAGTCGTTTAATCTCAGGGAATATATAATCAAATACAATATTCTCTGTTGATTGACCAGCACGAGGGACTGCATTCCCTTCATTCTTACTAATATCTTCATTAATAATCTCTTGCCAATCCTGTAATGATAATTTATTACCACTTTCATATTTCCCATAGGATGATGAATGCTTTTGTATTGCATCATTGGTTAAATGAATCTCACGATCATAAAGATTCGAAAGATTATACTTCTTTGATGATGTACGAATATATGCATCTTGAAAGAAGTAAGCCTTTAGAACCTTCTCACCATTAGTAGAAGAAGGATCAGGATTAACAGTGGCAAGGACAAAACAACGAATATCAAATTTTCTACCATGTATTAATAATGGTGAATTTAAATATAATTGAACAATATAACCATCTTGTTGAGCAATCTTCTTTGCTGCTTTTGTTAATGGATTATTTTCGACTGCATCGCTACCAGTCTGGTTCTCTTTACTGGTTGCACTGGTATTATTACTACTGCTATTATTGGTAGTAGTATTCGAGGAGGAAGCAGTCTTATTAGAGGAATTCGCTTTCTTTACTTTTTCTCGTTTATGACTAGTTGGAGAGGTAACAGTAGTCGTCGTTGTTGCCGGTTCTTTCGAAGGTCTAGCAGAGATATTACCCTCATCAGCAGTTACTGATTCATCTGCTGAGAAAGAATTCTCTAATGAAGCAATTCCACAAGTGCCATTCTTCCCACCACACCCATCAGGGGTATCATCAGTCGTTGAACAAGCAGAAAGACCTCTCTGAACAATCGAAAGAACTTTACCCATTCCTTTCACAACTTTAATACCAAAGCCACGATTCGTCTTTGAAGCAGGTTTCATAATAAAATTAATCTCACTCACATGACAATTCTCATCTTTTGAATATCTTTCACAGAATGTTTGAAATTCTGTTAAATCATCATCTTTCATGGATTTGGATTGTTCACCTGGTGCAAGATAAAAAGATAATGGTATAATAGAAAGCATATCAATATTATTCTGTTGACAATAGGATTTAATGGATAGGTAAAGACCTTTCTTTGTTACTAAATGTGCATTCTTTTGGATATGATTTAATAATATGTTCTTATAAGAGGATGGTTGTTTATAACGTATTGAATTACGATACATTTCCCAGATAAAAGATGGTTGATGTTGTAATAGTTCTTCTTCTTCATTATTATTGTTATTATTGGAACTTCCTGTAGCAGAATCTTTATCATCATCAGGTTTAGTAATGATTGCATGCCACCAAGGTCGTTTCTTCATTGCATTCATTAAACATCTCGAATTATTCCCAGGGCAGATCTATCACAGAGATATGATGAGCAAACATTTTATATAATTCGAAAAAGGGTGACTTACTTTATAACGATAGACTCTATCTCTGCTATTTACATTCACAGAACGTTGTTTTTTCAATTTCTTTGATAAACTTCCTCCTCCTTCAACAATCGTCTCACATGACGGAGCTTCCTCTCTCGACGCTGAAAGAGCAAGATTACTATTATTTCGAGTATGAATTTGAGGGAAAAGCATAGCTTTAGTACTACGAGAAGGGTTCCTCTTAATAGATCCAGAATGACTCGCTAATCGTGAGGAAGAGGGGAACGCTTCAAGTGAGAAAGAGAGTTTATCAGGAATTTCAATATTTTCTCGATTTTCATTGAGACTTAAATCATCCATGGATGTTCCTATTAACTTTTGTGGTCCAGGAGAATTTGTTTGTTGTTGTGATTGAGATTTTCTTGGAGAAAGTGGAACTTTGGTCACAGTTATTACAAGCATTGGTAAGCTGCTTTGATTAGTTAAACCTCCTCGTTCATCTTGTAGTCCTCTATTCTTAAAACTTTCTCCTGATTTGAGAGACTGAATACCAATTTTAGGTCGTTTTATGGAGTTTGTCCCATACTTTGAAGATGAAGATAATGCACTTAAATTCGTAGTCATTTTTAATACAAATAAGAGGGGAGAAGAAAGGAAAGCTTTCAATGTCTGACACTCTTATCAGACAATGTTTCTCTACTGAACTTTTTTCTCCTAAGTTCCCTTTTGACGTCTTTTCTGCAAGGATAACAGATGAACTATTTTGATATAATTTTTTCACTTCAATTCATGAAAACAAAAAAGAAACGGTCAAGTTTTCTCGACTTTCAAGAAAATCGATCTTTCAAGAATTCGACGAAGATGGTGTAAAATAAAGAAAAGAATGAAAATGCGCACTATCTATGTGCTACCCCTGGGGTGCTCTAACTTAAACTTGGATATTTCCACTCAAACTTGAGTGATGACTCCAAGGGTAGTACATTCTGTCCAAGACTAGCAATGAAGTTATAAAGTGAATTGAATTTAGTTCGTTCTGACAAGACTATTCGCATAGAACCTTTCTTAATTCTTTATTAAACTTATTTTATCGTTCATTACTCAAAAAGCTTTTTTTTCACATAGTGTAACATCAAATTTGAAATGTAGACATCTTCGTCCTAATCAATCATCCGGGGAATCCGACAATAGAAAGCGTTCGATATTTAAATGGCTGAACCTTTGTTGTACTTTCTCAATCGTTCCTGTTAAGAGGCGAATAACGCACTATCTTCAATCGTGGAACTGATGATAAGCAATTATAATCGATTATTCCATGACAGTTCCTCACCACTACAATCGGAACAGTGACCAGGCTGCTTACGTCACGAATGTTCGGGCAATATTGTATCTCTACAGATCTGTTTCTTCCAAGACCACTAATGTCATGCAGCTCAGCACAGAATGTTAGAATAACACTTGGAATATCTCCTAATCCATTCACATGCTCAATTAAACAGCCTGATATATGAAGAGTTTGTAAATGATCAAATATTGATGTTTTGCCTTCATTAATAATCTTCACAATCTGATCACAGTTTGTCAACACAAGGTATCGTAATTGAGAAAAAAAACTGCTTTTATTGATGGTGATAATGTCATCATAGATATTTAATCTGATACTTCTAAGATGGGATATCTCATAAACCTCCTTTTCTTTTTCATTAGGCCAGGAAGATGAAAATAAATTGAGTTCAGGAATATCTTTCAATAAGAATAATTGACTTTTCATTGAACTAAAATAGGTTATTCCAAGGCTTTTCACTTTTTGGAAGACACTTAAATCAGGCACTTTCGATGCTCTTACTGTCGCACAACGAACAGTTCTAAAACATTCAAACCCTCTCTCAATTGAACCACCCTGATATATACTTAATCGATGATGATTTCCTAAACCAGAAATATCTCGAACTTCTGAACACTCCTGTAAGATAAGATTCTTTACGCCGTGTAAAGGTGAAACATCGACAAGTAGATCGCATAACTCAAGTTTTACTGTTTGTATGTTACGAAGAAAAGAGACATCTGTGATCGGAGATTCAATAATAGATAAAGACATTTGCTTTTTACTATTAAGTACAGAGAAATCTTGGATGTTCGGACAGTTGTTAAAGGTTAAATCAGGGATGTTTTGTAATGGTGTGATGTCAGTGAGGTGAAGGGCATCTTCCAGCTCAAGACGCTTCAAATGAGATAAGTTAGAAAAATCTTGAATATTCACACAATTACCAAGTTCGAGCTCTTCCAATTTTGGTAGAAAAGGTATCTCCTTTTCTGCCTGATAACAATCCTGTGAAGATACATTTGGAAGGAAATGAGGGTAAGATTCGCCGAAGTCGATCGTATTAGCTACGATACATGATTTCGTAATTTATACCTTCTATGAAGTGTAAGTCCAATCTGCTTACTCCCATCCTTCACTTTACTCAATATTATCTCTCGAAAGCTTTCATCTTCCACATATTCTCGACTTTTCTTTCTATTCAATGAGAAATAAATCGTTTCTTGTTTCAAGGAACTAAAATGGGACTTATTTGAGTTCACAAAATAAAAAATATCATCATTCGTAAGGAAGGATTGGAGGTATTTGAGAATAACATCAGGTAGGTCCACAAGCAACATTAACGTAATTCTCGTAGCACTGTTGTTCCAAGGGTGCTGTCCGGGTTTTGATCATACTTCCGATATTCGGCACTGCCCGGTCTTCCAAACAGCACTCGGGCGAGTAAAGTGACTTTTTGGAAAATCGACTTCTTAAAAAGTCGATTTAAAAATGGTGGATTTTGACGAATTTTGACTGCTTTTTTTGTTGGTTTAAATACGTAAAAAGCCTTTCTACTTGAGACAGCAATTTCGGAGGTCGATTCCGTAAAATTGATGTCCTCGAAATGTCGAGAAGACGCATAATCTCGCTGTCAACATCCGAAAAATCGGCACCTGTTTGGGCAAAATTTCTGGTCAAAGTACCGATGATCGGTACCTGCCCACCTCTCTGGTCACCAGGGTTAAATGGTCAGTGCTACGAGAAT
This sequence comes from Poterioochromonas sp. DS, assembly GCA_015145745.1. Taxonomy (NCBI): domain Eukaryota; class Synurophyceae; order Ochromonadales; family Ochromonadaceae; genus Poterioochromonas; species Poterioochromonas sp. DS. The sequence goes on from VKHI01000111.1 coordinate 45,673, forward strand.
TACGTTACCACCACAAAAAAATAGGGCTAATCTGTTGCACAAAACATGTATGTGCAAACGCACAAAAAGCACAAATTAAAAGTGTTGTTCGTGGTTTCTTTGTGGTTCTTTGCCATTACTTTAGTAGGGAAAATACTTTCCTTTCATAGTCTTTTACATCCATCTAGTCTATTTTTAAAGCAAAGAAAGTATATCTTTTGTTCAATGACAGAGTTAGGCAAGAGAAACTTCAAAACATTAGCTGCAGAAGATAAACCTAAAATTACCTTTGTAACAGGAAATAAGAAGAAGTAAGTCTTAATCAGTCCATTTTCTCTTCTTTAATAACATGTATGTTCATAGATTAGAGGAGGTTATTCAGATCTTTGGTAATGATCTTCCCTTCCAGTTAATCTCACAGAAGATTGATCTACCTGAATTACAAGGAGAACCTGAAGAAGTTTCCAAAGAAAAATGTAAAATTGCAGCAAAAGTAGTGAATGGACCAGTAATGGTAGAAGATACAAGTCTTTGTTTCAATGCTTTGCATGGTTTACCTGGAGTCTATATTAAATGGTTCTTAGAGAAGTTAGGGCATGAGGGATTAAACAACATGCTCCTAGCTTATGAAGATAAATCTGCATATGCTCAATGTATTTTTTCGTTTAGTCTAGGTCCAGATGATGAACCTAAAGTCTTTGTTGGTAGAACACCTGGAAAGATTGTCGCAGCTAGAGGACCAACTGACTTCGGGTAAGAAGCTCTCTCCTTGCTCTATTAGCTTCCTTTCTTACGTAAGATTGTAGATGGGATCCTGTTTTCGAGCCTGATGGCTTTGATCAGACTTATGCAGAGCTCTCAAAGGAGGTGAAGAACACTATCTCTCATAGGTAAGACCACTAATAATCACAGTGATTTATTACTCTGATATAATGATTCTTGTAGATATCGATCGTTGACTTTACTCAAAACCCATTTAAACGATAGTTACGAAGAGATCTATAATAAACTGAATATATAATGAGCGTTAGAAGTTCTTATAGTTCTGAATTTATTTGTTTATAATAAGTAAAGAGAGGTTGTCATCATCGCGATGGATATGTTTCATCAAGAGGTAGAGCTATCTCAATAACATCAGCGTCATCGATTTCTTCTTTATATTGTATTCTTCGTCGAATCTTGGAACGATTCGCTGGAATGATCTCACTGGGAATGAACTCCTCAACTTCCTCTACACTTCCTTGCTCATTTGAGTCAGTGACAGGTGATCGTATCGATTCTTTTAACACTTGCTTGCATAGCTTTCGAAACCTTGCTTTCTCAAGGTATGGATAATCTCCGATCCATAGATCACAAGCAGGGACATAAGCGTCACTCACAGTGGCGATATCACGATAATCCGCTGACTTAGAGGCTATGACTAGCTCGATACTCATACCTGTCTGAATACGATGATGCTCATCTATAAGATGAATTAGAACAATAGAAGAAAGAGTGAAGCTATGGCGTACCTTTCCAAGTCATGACAAGCTCCATCTCTCTGCTTAATTCATCTTCTATAACCACACTAAGATACTCCTGAGTGATTGCACCAATAGACTTCCCTGATCGCCTTCTTACTCTCTCAAAGCTAGTTCAGAAGAAAGTTAAATTGAGATATTACAAAGAAAAGAGCTGAGTTCTTACTGAACAATCTTTGCCTTGAAAATAGCGTGATAGAGAGGTTTACCACTCGCCGAATAATAGAAGAGATAATTCGTTTTACTGGAAATAAAGTAAGGATTAAAGAGCCAATTGAATACTAATGCACATCCGACGACTGTGCTGACAAATGAGCCTGACATAAAGCTCAGCAGCCAGGCAATCCAAGCACCCCCATAAGAGATGAGTAAACTCTCTAGAAGCTTTTGTAAGAGATTTATCCTTGTATTTCCCCAATATGAAAACCACTGTGTATTAGTCACATGTCTAGGTATCAGAACTTTGAGCTCTTTCCTCGAAATTGGAACAAGCAACATTTGAAGATTATCATAACGACTCTTCACTAATCTTTGAATGGAATTACGATTTCTGAGAAGTTCGAAATCATGCAAACCTTTCCAAGAAGAAGTACATGATACAGAAAAACCATCAGTATGAGTCGTATAGGCCAAACATAAGAGTAAAAAGATGCAAATATAATACATTCTCATGCACATTCACTTCTTCCACCTTTCTCTTATTTTACATCACATAGGTTTGTGCTTTCTCTTATTTTACGTCATATGAGGGATGCATGTTCTATTATTTTACGTTGCATGTGGTGGTTGTTTTGATGAATGAAAGAATGAAGGGAAACTCTCGAAATCTCATTCAAAATCATTTATTATCACAGCAATGCTTGAAGTCACGTGAAAGAAATAGAGTGTATCGGGTGGTAGAGAGTTACCTGGTTGAGCATCTGAATCCTTCAGTGTTTTACGAGCTTAAATCCACTTCTTCCGACTCCGCTGCAAGCCAATCTGTTATATATAGCACGTGTGTTGATCAAATTGAAGGCAGATTTTTACTATGTGGTGATCATCAAGGGATTTTAACGATATATGATCTCGAACAAAGCTCAAGAGAAACTTCTTCGGCTCCGTCCTCCTCTTCCTCGATAAAGAAGATCATTACACCTGTCAGAACCATCCCCAACCAAAGTAAATCTATTATATCCTCTGTTCAATGGTTTCCTCGAGACACAGGGCTATTTTTCGCGACCTCAATCACCGGAAAAATGACACTCTACGACACCAACGCCTCCACAGCCCTGCTAGAATTCCCTCAGCAATCCCAAGCCATTTATTGGTGCCAATTTAGTCCTCACGAAAGTCGTATGACAACAGCCTTGGCTGCAGCCGAAAATGGAACTGTTAGAGTGTGTGACGTCCTATCCGGTGACTGTGTGCACACCTTCAGATGCCATCAGATGGCGACGACAATGCTCGACTGGAACCCGATTAGAGACTATGAATTCGTTACTGCAAGCAAAGATGGTACAGTCAAGACATGGGATATTCGTCGAGTTGGGAATATTCCTATCTTATCATTGGATTGGTCGAAAGATCATTCTTATCATCTCACACAACAATTCGCTGCTAAATTACCTTCCTATCACTCCATGGCAATGAGAGTAGATACTTCCAATGATATTCAAGCAAAGAAGGCAGAATTAAGGACTAATATCCAGCTTGCACGAGCTCATGAGTCAGAAGTAATGAGTGTGCGCTACTCGCCTTGCGGCAACTATCTACTATCGTCGGGTAATGATACGAAGCTTAGACTTTGGTCAAGTGCGACTGGAGGTTTAATCGCAAAAGATTATTCGGTAGGGAAGAGAACAACTCTGCCATATCGAATCGAGTTTGTCAACTTTCCATACCTCAGTACAACCTCTGCTCCGTCCAACACCAGTTCTGGTGATTATCTCTTTCTATTTCCACATCAACAGAAGGTCTCTCTACTACCGTTAGTCAGAGGAAGTGGGAATCCTTTGTTTAATTTGACTGGACACTTTGGTCAAGTAATGACGTCAGTGTACCGTCCCTTCAGACAACAGATCATCACATCATCTAAAGACGGTCTTCTTCTTCTGTGGGATCAAAGTCAATTCCAACAACAAAGAGAAGAAGAGATTGATAACAAGAGAAAGAAGAATACAAGTTATCATCTCCCATTACAACTGAATATCAGTGCCACGTCATCATCGTCTTCCACGACACAAGAAAGGATAGTGAATGATTCAGCAGAGTATTACTCGAATCAGATTGTTTCTACTCGAAGATCGTCGTTTCTTTTGCCTATTATTAAGCAATATCTATTGGATGCTGACATGGTCACTCCATCTGCAGCCCCTCAAACAAGCCTGACTCGGAATCAGAATTCCTCATCACGAGTTCCAGTTAACTCGGAAGCTGTTGGTACTTTTGATGGTCTTTTAAGCAGACCAAAGATCTCAAAGGCTGACCTAGATTGGAGTAAGATTGATAGCTTGCTGGATGATGATGAGGAGCAGGAAGAGCAGCATGAAAGTTCAAGCAATATTGAGCGGAGTAAAACATTTCCAACGACCTCCAATCGAAGTAGTAGCCATAGCAATAGCAATAGCAACCATGAGAGTCTTGGGAGGAATTCTTCTAGTAGAGAAGAGAGTGGAGAAAAAGAAGACACAAAATTCACAAAAGAGAAAGAAAAGAAGAATAAGAACGTTCGTAGTAGCATTGATAAAATTCTCGGGAAAAGATCAAGAACGCTGAAATAAATCATTTGAAGGGCAAAAACATTCTGTGATAGTATGTAGGAAGAAAACGTTTCGACCCTTTTAATCATTCTCGTTTTTTTTGGGCTCAATCAACTTTGCTTTGAAAGGCGATCTGCTTTTTACCACGCTACAAGATGCAATTAAATCAAGATGAAGAGTCGTTGTTTGTTTGAATCAATATATTTTAATTCTCTTATTTCAAAACTTAATTGATTTAAATTTTCCACCTCCTCCCCCTCCCCCCACCACCTTTTTTCTTTTGTTGGTAGACGAGAGTGCTTTTTCCCAATCAAAGAAATCGATAAGCGACTTCATTCTCTCTTTGATTTGCTGCTTTCTGCGAATTGTCTCAACAAGAAATGTTTCAATTCAATTTCTTGGAAGGGAGATAACTTTCTCCGCCCACTTCCAACATAAGGACACATTACGCTTTACTTTACCATCTCCTTATCGTCTTTGAATTTTATTACTTGTGGAAGCTGACGGATCATGCACCACTCCTCCTTCACCTTCAGATAAACTAGTGGAAGATGTTGCATTTCCAGACGCCGCGGATGATGATGGTTTCAGTGGTCTTTTCCGAATATTCTTCTTTGTCACTTCGCCGGAAGTTACAAGTGCTGGAGTCTTTTGTCTCTTCACTTGACTAAGAATCTGTTGAACAGTCTGCGAATACTGTCTAAGAATCATCTTATCTTGATTAAGCGTCTCATCATTTTCACTCTCCTTCCCAATCTCACTACCTCCGACTGCACTGTCGGTGACTGTAGCTGTGGGAAGAGGATTCTTCAAAGTTATTGCAATAAACTTTCCTAATAACTCCTTCTCTGCAGAGGAAAGTCCATCACTTTGATCATCAATCTTTGGTAATGTGGACAAAGAAGATGAAGAAGACGATGGTAAAGCTGGTATTACAGGAGTCGTCACATCGGTTGAAGTAATTGGTATAAAAGTGATTAATTTTTTCAAGAATTGTTGTATTTCAAATAAACAATTAATAAAGATTTCAAACATTTTCCTTAATTGTTCTTGAATACTCATCTTCCCTCCACTGCCATCATTACCTCCTCCTCCTCCTGGTATCATATGAGGTGATGTTAATACCATAAATCGTTTACTATTTACTATAAGATAAAATTTATAAACTCCTTCGAGATCTTTCACAATTAATAACAATTGATCGATTAATGATCGTCCTAATGCTACTAAACATGTCTTTCCTTCCGCACTAATCTTCCCTAGACCTAAACTCAGAGAAGAAGATACCACAGTCTGCAACGCTGTTGAACATTGCACCATAAGCTTCTCTCGATACTTTTGAAAGATAATCTGATAGAAATCTGCACTATAAGACAACATCATATGAAAGATATCATGTACAGTGGCAGTAAAGATAACATTCTTGCACTCTAACAGGTAACGGAGCAAAGATAGTAGGAAATCTGGAAGCTTTGTTGCTTCTGCTGTGATACTTCCACTTGCTTTGTTATTCTTCGGTGTCATAGAGGAGGCAGCGGTAAGATTGGATGAAGGATAAATGTTTTGAGGATCAAAGTCTTGTAAATAGTTCCTTCCAAGATCTAAATAACCTTTAGTAATCTATTAACAGAGATAAAGGTCAAAAGAGATAGGAATGGTTTTCAATAATTGATTACCTTTCGACGGAGTGCATCAAATTCACTTGCTTGCGCAATAATCTATAAAAAAACACAAACAATAACTATGGTGGACGAAGTAGAAGTTATGCAGAAGTAAATACCTTCTCCCATGGATTATCAGGGATTTGATCATGCCACATTGCGATTATTTGAGGATAACGACGCTCAAATAACTTATGCATCTCATTGAAAGCTTTGATAGGGCTGATAGTTGTGAGGAAGGAAAGAAGAAGAGGATTGTGTAACCGTAAAATGCTTTGAGCATGTACAATTTCAACCACTTTCGAACTCAATTCTTCATTATTAGCCTGAACAATCACATTGAGTTTAGTCTCTTCCTCTACATCATAAGATTCTACATCATCTTCCTCTTCTAAAGTATCTTTCTTTTCTTCTTCTACTTTCATGACTTCATCCGTCTCCAACTCAACTTCCAATCCCACTTCTGCTTGATTTATTGATGATTGCGATAAATCAACTTCCATCATCGTTTCTTCCTGATCCATGGAGATGGCACTGCCTATGGTGGGAGTGGTCGGGTCTATCAGGTTTGCAGTATTTTCCTCTTTGTTAGTAGACGATGATGAAATAGGAAGAAAAGAGTCGCTAATCCATTGAGGGAAGTGTTCTTTCATCCCTAACATCTCATGTGTCATCATTGCTAATCTAAATTGAGTTTGAAAGTGATAAGAATCTTTCTTTCTTATCTCTAACATTTGACGAATACTAAAGCAAAGTAAAAGCCATAAACGATCTTCATCCTTCCAAGTTAATGCCTCAGAAAGGGAAATCACTTGAACAGAAAGACTCTTCGTCCACATCATCTCATAATTTAGTTGACAATGTCTTTGATGGTTGGAAAGCGGGAAATAAACATGGAATAATTTCTTAATATCTTCACTATGCATTGATAATATAGATTCTTCTTCATCATCTTCGTCGTTATCTTCACTGTTATCATCCTTTTGAGAGTAATATACCTGTAAAAGCGAATAAACGATGGAATAAAGCAAAGTAAAATGATAATAAAGGAAAGATAATCGTTCTTTCTTGCTTAAATTCTTTTCTTCAATCCTATGAATATCATATGCATGATGCAAGTTGTCAACCATCTCATTCATCTTTTCCTTCGATAATCCTTCAGCTATAATGGGAGTATTCGATAGATGGAAACGCAGACGTGGCGCCATAACTAAGGCGAATAATGAACGATGGTGGTAATCATCTAGGGAGGGAAAACGATTAAAATCATTGAAAAGGGAGGGAGAAGGTGCTTACCAGTGACAAGTGCTTCATAAATGTCTCGATTCAATCCTGACTTAATTGATGGTTCAATCTCATAGTTATTTAACTCATTAATCAGATATAATGAATAAAGCTCAACAATTTCTAAATATTTCTCAGTCATCTCAGGTTGTTGTTGCGAATCTTCCTTCTCTGATCCAGCAATATCCTCATTTGCTGATGGTGCTGATCGCATGGAAAGGAAATTTTCATAATATAATCTTAATAATTGATAAATTTGATGAAGAAAAGTCTCTAAAATACTAATACAATAATCTAAAAAGAGAATAGATTTAATAAATTGGTTATTATCAGGTAAATGATGATAAATTAGACTTGAAGAAGTCGAAACAGAACTATGAAGCGACGTAGAACTTGGTATTAATTGAAAGTAGAACACATCTTTTGCTTTCGAGTTAATAAACCATTGTTCTAATAACGAGTTATTGGTCGCAGGATGAGTAAATGATGCGTCAGTTGAATCATTTTCCTGCTTTTGCTGCTCAAGAAAGGAATAAAACTCTTCTACATAGGAAGTAAAGACATTTTGTAAGAAGTAAGAATGGAATATCCAAAAGCAACTTGTATTATCTCCGTGGGGATAGAGCGGTAATGATGAGGAAGAGGAAGCCGCGTTGGTAGTTAGTAGATCTGATGACTTCATCATACCTATGAAATCAAAGAAGTTCACACGGGAAGTATTGCCATTATAATTATCATAGAACTTCTTTCTTAAGCGATGAAGGAATGATTTAGTATGAGAATAAAGCACTCTTTCATGAATCATATCATTTAAACGTTGCCTAATACTAAATAAATACTGGAAAACATGGTAATAGACTTCGAATAAGTTGGAAATTTCATCTTCAGTAGGCTTAGGACCAAGCTGCTTTGCATGCAAAAGATGACGTTGCAAGAGCATCATATAATAAAACACTCTTTCTTCAACAAATAAATTATATTCTTTCTTTTCTTTAGATTTTGAACGGTTTTTCGATTTTTCTTCATCAGCTTCTTCCTCATCCTCGTGTGCTATATCTTCTCTGTCACCTTCTTCGTCATTGTCATCGGAATCAGTCTCAATCGCCTTTGTTGAACCCTTCTTCTTGCTGTTTGGAGGTTCGGGAAGGTCAAGCAGCACGCGAAGAAAAGGGAATTGGTCAAGCAGAAGGTGGAAGGTAGGAATTTCGTAGTCCTCGTAATAGCGTGATGTAAAAATACTCGATCGAATGATCTTTAGTGTCGAGGAAGGTAAAATTTCCAGTAAAGGGAGTGAAAGTTCGTGAATCTGAAGATAAATTTTACTAATCATTGAATTTTGAAGGTCAGAACATTTCTTGTTACAATTATCCTCAAAATCTGTGCTTCCTTCATGATCATAAGAAAAATTTACCAATTGTGTACCGCAATCTTTCAAAGCTTTGGCTTGGCTCTTTAATGCTCCAATATCAGCATAAGAAATAATATCAAATGTTCTATTATCCTCTCTACTGAAGAAACAGTTGATCATCGAGAAATAAGTGCAATTATACGAAGTTTTCTGTTGCATCATCGGTGTAGACTTTGCTACTTCAGTTAAGTGCAATAAAATCCAGTATAAGACGTCTCTTATCTCTCCTTTTAATATCATCTTCATATCATAACCATACTCAATAAATGTATAGAATGTTTTTAATTTCAATAAATGATTATAAACCTCTTCAGCATCACTTGTACCAAGTGCAGACCCTTGAAACATTAGAATTTTCCTCTTTCTCCTCTTTTTCCGATCGCTTTTCCCTTTACTTCCACTGTGACTACTGCCACTACTCCGTCGACTTGATCGAGACGAGGCGTCATCCTCTGAGTCATCATTTGTATCAGTAGTCTGGCTTTCACTATCTTCCATCGCGCTTTCGGTATCTTTATCCTCTTCGCTTCCATCGTCATTGTTTTCATTATTTGCTGAAGCAAAGGTCAGTGGCATGGAATAAAGTTCCGAATAAATCTTAGCAAGAAGCAAATAGGCATCTTTAATCATAAAAACAGGAGCAAAAGCCGTCTGATTAGAGCCGTTTGGATCATTCGCTCTCTTTAGCACTGGTGAAATAAATTCACTAAGTAATAGTTCGTAAGCACTTAAGATTTTCTCTTCATCGCCTTGTTCTAGGTCCATTGAATATCGCAGCAGCAAATCCACTCCGTATCGTAGAATTTCAATGCGATGGACAAAGGACGAGTTCGAACTTGACGAGTTTAACTTTGGTTTCTCTAATTCCACACGAATCACCTTGCAATTTGTAACAAGTAAAGAAAGGAGGAAAGGAAGGTATGTCAGAAGACCAGCTTGCTCCTTTTCTGAGTCATTTAACTTGGAATCAAATGATATCGTCTGTCTTAAACGCAGTATCGATGAAATAATGAGCGCAAGACATAAATTAACTGGTAATTCTTCAATTTTGATTGCTAAATGTGAACTAATCTCATTTTCTCCTTCTTTAACTCTTGCCTTCCAATCAATTAATGAAATGAGGTAATCAATTAGTACGGTGGAATACTGGATTGAGGGAGACGATGTTACTTCCAAGCCTTTGCACGACTGAAACCAGAAAAAGATAATATGATTCCATAAAGAAGTCAACATTAGCTCATTCACCAGCCTTTCATCCTCATTTTCGATTTCAGTGGCTTCAAGTCTGTTCTGTGCAGGCGAAGTCAACAATTGAAGAAATAAAGGCTTCAATTCTCGACTTATCTTCACTATATTCTTCACTGCAAGAACAATCAGATTCTTTTCCTCATCAGCCTTCTCAACTTCCAGCATTCCTCGAAAAAGGAGTGAAAGCATCTCCTTTAAAACATGGAATTGCTTTTTTCTTTCATCTTCAGATAAAGAAAGAGTTCGAAAGGTCACGCGATGTTGCCGCTGAAGGAAATTCCAATATTCGACGAGTCGCGAATACATTGACAAGTCAACTTTCATCGCAGCCGTAAGATCTGCAGTATTAGAACTTCCACTATCCTCGATAACTTGCTGCTTCAAATTTAAAAGTCTTAAAACTTCGTTTAATAAATGAAAGAAAATGAAATAAAGATTCTTCCACCGACCTTGCCAGAGCATAACCTCGTCGGTGTTGCTGCTATTTTTCCGAACACGCTTTAAACTCTTTAATTCAAGAGAAGTTTTTATCAACGCCTTGCTAAGAACAAAATTTTCGATTTTCTCATTCATCTCAATATTGAAAAGGAATGATCGAAGTAAAGCACTTGGGTTTGTAGAAGCTATCCCTGACCAGTTCAAAGGATTTTGAAGAATAATTTCATCAATCCACTTCCCAAGATCTTCAGGGGATGAACTACTCGATAATGAAGATGGGGCGCTGAATGCATCTGATTGAAGTTGTTGATGCTCCTTTTGCTGAATATAACTCTCGTATATAGCATATTCCGATTCAAAGGTTTTACTCAACTTACTTAAAACAGATTTAATAATGGTTGGAGTTAAAAGATGATAATACTGTCGTGATAAATGAGGAAGAAAATAAAAATAATCTTCGTCTTTCCGTTCCTCGCTCTTTTCGTCATTATTCTTGACTTCACCTTCATTGACTGGACTAGCACTTCCTTCAGTTTGATTCAGATTGTGGTAATATACAATTTTTGACTCAGTTTCGCGCAGAATGGATAGAAATTTAGGAATTTGATCATAAAGCTCAGCATTAGAGAGATATTCCTCTTTTCTCTTCTTTGTTCGTTTAGATTTCTTTTTCTTCTTTTGACTTTGCTTTGAAGTCTCGACTGTACTTGACTGCATCATTTTATTTGATTGCAGTGTGAGGTAGAGCACAACGCTCCACTCATTTCGAATCCTAGCGTTATAATCAAGCTTAAATTCTCGATCATCCTTTAATAGACTTGGAAGCATCTCATAATTCAATAATTGGCGAAGCAAAAATTCCACCACTTCCCTATGATCAACATCCTTCTCATGTAGTAAATGATATAAACAAACCTCCTTAATTAGTAATAGGAAATGGCTTTCTTGATTCTTCTTCATTAACTCGTCCCCGATTAAAAAAGAAGGAAATAAATTGAAAATTGAGAAGTTTGGAGAAGTTTGATGATTTATAAGATAAACTAACACATCAATCACAACTTCATTCAAATAATTTTGAAAAAGATCATTGGAACCTTTACTATTTTGGATAAAACTTGTATAAAAACGATAATTGTTGAAAGTTAAACGAATTAATTCATTTGATGACAGAATAAATACAATCAGAAACTCTTCCAACAGTAATAGATCATTGGGTGGCTTGCTCTGAATCGATCTGTTCAATAAATCGATCATTCGATTAATATAGGTAAGGAAAGCTTCAAATTTTGCTTTATCTATGGTTGATGAGAGCTCGGCATTGGCTAGGTCTTGATTCTGAATTAATATCTCCTCGCTTTTCTGCTGGTCATCTTCTGGAACTCTGTCCTCTAAATTTTGATTTGAATCCTCTAAATTCTTTGAAATATCTTCGACTTGGTCTCCATCGATCGCTAATTCAGGAAAATCCAGCGGGACAAGGGTTTTCAATGCATCACTTTCAAAATATTCCTTCACATTCGAGGAATAATTATTATCTGCCAGTTTATGAATAAAATTCTAGAATAGTAACAATAAAACGAGAAAGAAAGGTTTAAATAGAGTATTCTTACCTCAAATTTCCCGAGAATCGGATCTACTGCAATTGACATTGCTGGTTTGAATCGATTTTCAATGAATTTGGAAAGCAGAACTTCTGAGGTAGCGAGGTCGTCGTTAATATTACTGTTTTCCTCATCATCCCCTTTCAAAGCACTTCCACTATTTCGTGTCGGCATTCTTCGAGGATAGGACCTTTCTTCGATCGATTCATCGGGATCTTCATCTACTTCCATGCGTTCTGCTTCGACTTCATTAACTAGTTTCCCTTTCAGAATGAGATCAAATATTTCCTGAAAGAAGTTTGAAGTAATTCCCTTTCCACGAAGATAATCTAAAATGGTTAGATAAAACGAAATACCTTTATCACAATGTTCTAAATTAAAGAACGGGGTTGTAACAGCCGGGTCACTCAATTTGGTCTTTTCAGTGTTACTACTCTCAATCGCCATAATATCGGCTGAGTGAATGGAGGGTAAACTTCCCAATAATTCCCATTGTTCTTGTATGTATTTTGAATAAAATTTATTGAAAGTAGGGGCATATTGATGAAGAATCTGCTGAAAGGTCCAATAGTCGTAACATTCCTTTGACCAGAAAAGCAAGAGTTGTATCATGACTAGGTCAACCGGTGAATTTGTTTCATCATTTAAGTCAAGCATTAATTCAAAATTTTCTACAGCAAGTAAATAAAGTTGTTTTTTCTTTTCTTGATATTTTTTGGTATGGAAAGGGGAATCAGCTTCATCGACGAAATAGCTCTCTTCCTCTTGGTCCTCAGTCTTCTTCTTTAAGCTCAAGGTCCGAAGCAACGACTCATATTTTAAGATCATTTTTTGAACAAGATATAAAAGTTGTCTCCATTTGCTTGTGTATGAGTTACTGGTTATGGGAAGATCTAAGTCATTGTTCGAAGGTAATAAAGGAGAAACTCTCGCACAAATTTCCTGTAAACTCTTCACACTACTTTCGAGCACTTGCTTAGAAGCTTTCGAAAAGTCAGTTACGGACTGTATAACTTGCGTATATTGCAGTTTCACTGAAGAGTAATAAGCATCATTATAAAGAAGTAGTTGGAGAGAACGATCTCCATCCTCAAGAACTTGCGCTGAATTCGAAATCTTCGAGCCAGAAACAAATCCTCTTTTATCCACAACAGCAGTGGTCTTCTCATTTCTTAAACTTGACCACATTTTCGTTCTTTTATTCAATCATTCAAAAAAACAAAAATACAAATTCCGCTATTTTCTCTATTTTGCGTTATAGTCACCTCTAACGAAAACCAACGGAGTGGTTGTTTCCGTTTGTGAAATTGCAATGTCAGCACACTCAAAGAGCGACTCAGTGTTCTTGTGTAGCGTCAGCGAGGATGAAGGAAGATGCCCACAATTCATTTATGAAGTATCATTAGAAACATATCCTTTACACATCACTGAAACCTTCCAAAGCTTTTATTCTCGCTTTTCTTGGAAGATTCTTAAAATAAAAGACACCCGGCGTAATAAAAACATCATTGAAGTATTGATCTAGGAAGTACCAAAGGATCTAATAAGGAAATTGAGTTGAAGTTTGTGCGAGTTTTCTCTTCTTGTATGAATTCTTTCTCACTTGTTTCCGATTGATGTGTATTGAGAAATTGTTTTTGTTGATATTGAACATGTTAGAACAAATATTTAATTCCGTTTACAAATGGATGGAAGATATTCTCATTACCAAACCTGAAATCGACTCTGAACACTCCCGACCGTATAATACCGAATTAGACTTTACCAAACCATTAACTATGGAAGAAAGGATACAACTGAAAAATGATCTGCTCCCTGCTGCATCGAAGATGACTGCTGTCTTACAAGAAGAAGTTAAAGAGTTTGATCGCTTATTTCCATCACAACAACAACGGCCGAGGCAAGATTCTATCTCATCACAAACCTCCTTCCTGTCATCTTTGTCTTCAAGCTCTTCACATTCAAACTTAATTTTCCCCCAAGGAAATCTCGTGCAACCCTCTTCTTTATCTTTATCACACTGAGGTTATAAATTCTTCGCATTTTCTAATCTTTCCCTTGCATTTCACCGCAATTCAAATCGATTTGAAATTTGTTTTTTCTTTTGATTTCCAATCTATTAATGTCGACTCTAGCGACTTCTTTGATGTGAATGTCTAGCTTCTCTCCATCTTCAATGAAGCACCTTATCCGAATACCAATCAAATATGTCTTTCCTCTTTCGTGTCTGTTGACAAAAAAATGGGTTGAAAGTTCTTATACCACTTGATGCCTTTCTCTTTTTATTTTAACTGTTCTTCATATTTCTTGATTTCATAGTTATAAATTCACTTTCTAAATGTGTTGATATGTTTTATTTTAAAATATGAGTAGCTATTAGTTTGATTTCTTAGAATTGTAGAACTGCGACAGAACGAATCGTGTACGAAGTATGTTCTTCCGATCACCTCTTTCTTGCTTCGCTTTCCTCTGGGTGCACGAATGGTCAATGTAAAACTTGAACAAAATTCTCTTGAAACAGTTTCCTCTTCATCTCTGATCCATGCAGGTTCACAAGGTGATCTGGTTTAACGGAAGGTGGATGGGAGTTTGTGAATCTGATTTTTCTTCTAATGTGTGAGAAAATCCATCACCTTCGATATCTGGGAATGGTAGCATAATTTCTCTCATTATTCTTTCACTAAGAGAACTCTGACCTGAGGTTGTACTCTTATCGCTCGTTTCTTCTTTCGAGGAGTTGGGCGAAGGGAGGGGAGATAAGGTTAGTGGACTGGGCGGGAGACTTGAAATAAACTGACAACGACACACAGACAAGTAAAATGAGTATCGACGAAAAATGCAAAATGTAATAATCATTAGGACCACCCCAATTCCAGCCGAAACGGAAATAATCACCCAAAAGCGAACCAAGTCATCAGATGTATCCAAAGCAGCCATTCCTTTTAACCTCTTAATACTCAATTAAAAATGAGATATTCAAATAGTAATCCTTCTCAACTCACGAATCCTCTGATTTGAAATTAACATCCTCTCTCCTTCACACGACACCAAAGATAAGACACTTTCATCTCAAAGAGCACAAAACTTTAGGATAAGAAAATATAAATCTTGGGATAAGAAAATCCCCAATCTCCGAGAAAAGTGTTTTTCCAGATAAAAAACGCGTTTTTCTGCGTTCCTCTCTCAATTTTCTTTGAAAAATCTTTGTTGCTTAGCGAGTACGAAGGGGAGAAATCGGGAAGTTCAGAGAGGAAGATACAATTAAATCACGCAAATAAGAGTGAGATTGACATTAGAATTAGATAAAAACACAAAGCGATGAATTATCTTGCTGCGATTGGGAATAAAGTGATTGAATGGGCTGCTCATGTTCGTCTCGAGAACTTTATCGGACAGAAGCTTGCTAATCGTGCTAAAGAGACCTTAGATAAAGTATGTGAAGAATTAGAAAAACGTGCTTCCTTTTTAGTCAGAGATTTTTTAATTGGTGTGATTGTCACTGCTTTCTTCTTTGCATTCTTTACCCCAACTATTATAACTGATGCCACACCACGAACAATCACACCAAAGACCTTAGAAGCATTACAATCAACACTACAAGAAAATGTCAAAGATGGAAAATCTACTCTAGATTTATCATTTTATGAATTTATTAATATCACACAAAAATCCTTAACAGCTAATAAAAGTTATCCTTTCGCATTCTTATCAACTTTTATTACTTTAGTATTCTATGTATTAAAACATTATCCTGAAGGATATTCTTTTATTCAACCATTTACGGATATATGGTCCACTTTTCAACTGTATTTCATGCGTGTGAAGAAGTCAAAACATGAAAATGACTCGAATTACCCATCGTTATGTATTATTGGTTGGAATATACTCGAAAGAAATCATGATAATAAAGATAATACAAGTTATATATTATCTATGCCAACAGAAATTACTATCCATTTAGATGAAATCTTTATTGAAGCATCTGATTTACAAGAGAAGGTATTAGAGAGTATCTTCCATCCTAATAAACCAGCTGATGTCCCAAACTTCATTCTTGTTGTACCAAATAATCCAAAAGATCCAAATAATCCAAATTCCAAAACCTGGCATCAAGAATTACATCGTTTTATCTGTAATTGTATTAGTAATTCTGTCTCCTCTTCTTCATGGCCCAAGTATGCTCATAATTATAAGAACTTCAATAAACATTTATATGAAAAAGCATTATATCTCATTACCTATGAATA
>VKHI01000112.1:10089-70007 GCA_015145745.1 Poterioochromonas sp. DS
TGCCCCTCTTAAATTCTCTGCTGATGGAGAACATGGAAAGACGCATCCTGACTCACTCATCGTGACGGAAACTGCTTTCCTGCGCTTTGCCAGAGACTACGGGATCATGCCCTTCGTCTGTTCACAGCAGCAGATCCGAGATTTCTTTCATCGCACAAATCGTCGGAAGAACATCATCGCATCACGACTGCCGACGAGAGAACAGGTTTCTAACCTGAAACCTCATTCCACTGCCCAGATCAACAAATTCAACAAGACAAGAGAGTAAGAACAACCTCTTCTCATGACCTCTCCTCTGACTGTCCCTCCTTATAGAGCAACCCTACCTATGCACCTCGGCAACAAGCCTGACTCTCATTGGATCAAGAACAAGAAGGCGACAGGCGCTCCGACGAGTCCGCCGAATAATTCCGCCACTCAACCACTGCAGACAGGCCTGCAGGGACTAGGTGAGTATCTTCTACAACTCTGCGACTGAAGTCATTGATGATTTTGATGTAGGATTCTCGGAGTTCGTGGAGCTGATAGGACGAGTGGCAGTCGAAGGCTTGCAACAACAAAATTATCATATTATCTTTCCCACGCCATTCTCCAAGGCACTCGCGATTCTGACTGTGTGGGGAGTGGCTGATCTGTATAAGTTAGAGGAAGTGCGAGTTATTCGAACCGACGAAAACTATTGAGAGTGAAGGAAGATTGCCTTCGAGGTATAACAGAATAAGATTATTATTTATAACTGTAATAATGATCAAGGGTTTCAAAAGTCTTTCCGACAACAACGATAAGACAATGATAGAGGCAGAGATGATCTAAGCACGGCAATGATGTCGATCGATGCGTTGTTCGTCTCATTTGGAGTCTCGAGGTTGGTGCGTATGAAGTCGATCAGCAACAATCTACAAATTGCCTCGTTGATCAACTGTGAATTCGGTAAAGTACGCCGTGAAATACTAATGAGTCCTTCAGACTTGAGGATCGGTTTAGAATGTTTGATTGTGTTATGTTATACGTTCCATGAATGATGAAGAGAAAGTGTCAGGGCTCATTCAACTCATATTTATTTAACAAATAGCTTACTGAATGAGGTTGAAAGAACCTAAAGAACAAAGTTTTCCTTCTCAGCTATTTCACTGTTTCCCGAAGACAAACTCTCTTTCAACAGTTTTCGCTCCAATCGCTCCTTCTCGAGTGTCATCTTTCTGATCTCTGTCTTCAGAGAATGGTTTTCCTTATCCATGAATAACAACTTCTGAGATAGTTCCATCTTCTCCTTGTTATCCTCGAGAGATCGAGAGAGAATGTCTCGCTTCTCCCTCTCCAGTTGTTCAATCCTTTTGTCAGTCACCTCTGCATGTTCCAAGTATGTATGGATCATGACAGATGAAGTCGCCGAGGCTGTGTTCGAGGATCCTTTTAATCCTTTGGTATTACCTCCACTAGTCCCAGAAGAAGCAGAGTTTTCTAACAGAGCCTTTAAAGTGTGGATCTCTGCTTGAGCAGCATTCAACTGCTCTTGCATAGTCTTCATCTCCTTCGCTGCTGTCTGTAAGTCAGCGCTTTCACTTCCTCCTAAGCCTTGGCTGCCATTTTGCAGTGCTGATAGTTGAAGTTTTTGTCGCTGTGATTCACTCTCAAACAACTTTTTCAATCGCTCCACCTTTCTTCTTTTGTTCTTCTCCTCTTCGAGGTCTATGCCTAATCGCTCTAATTGCTGCTTCATCAAGTCAACTTCTCTTTCTCTTTCTGCTTGCATTGCAGAGATTTCAGTACTGTGTTGATCTCGTAGTTGTTCTATAAGTGTTTGGTGATTTTCAATCGTTTCGCGCAATGAAGCTTCAGCCTGTTCTTTGGTTTGCTTCAGCTCTCCTTGCAATGATTCAATCGCAGAGGCATGATCTTGCTTCAACGTCATTAAATACATCTCATAATCCATTTTTGTTTTGGCTAAATCGCTTTCCAATGATGCAATCTGTTCTCTAGCTTGCTGGAGGTCTGATTTAGTCGTATTCCACTTCTCAATGAGCGATTGGTTAATAGCGCTCAAGTCAGCGTTTTCCTTGCTTAAGCGCTCGAGAGTTTCAACAGAAGTTGCTTGAAGCTGTGACTGCAAACTAGCGTTTTCTTCTCTGAGTTTCATTAATTCTTGCATAAGTATTGGATTGAACTCACTAACGCCCTCTCCGATGCCACTGCCGCGTTGTTGTGTGCGCAGTTCCTCGCTTGTGTATGAGAGTTGACTGGACAACTGCTCTCGCTCCTCCATCATACTCGAATGATTTCGTTGTAAATGATCAAGTTTCTCCTGTAAGCTTCGCGACAACGTCTCTTTTTGAGTCAATTGATATCGCACGTCGTCTAACAAGATAGACTTCTCGCTCAGCTCACTGCGATAGGTTTCTAACATAGGCTTGAGCTTCCTGAGTTCCTCGAGTTCTTTCTCTGCTTCGATTAGCTTTGAGTATGTCACTTGATGTGAAGATGTTTCGCTCTTCAGTTGTTGCTTCATTTCGACTAATTCCTCATATTTATCTCGGAGTTTGTTGTACGATGATTCCAGCTGAGAGAACTTGTCAGTTCTTTCCTGAAAGATCTGAACTTCATCTTGATACTTGGCAAGTTTAGCCTTCATTTCAGTAGATTGAACTCGAAGTTCATGATAATCTTGTAATTGAGACTGAAGCTCTGCTAGTTGTTTCTGGAGTGTGAAGATCTCAGAGTCTTTCTGCAGTAAGACAACTTCCTCATCAAGCAATTTATTCTCTTTAGAAAGTAAGGATTGCTTGATTTCTTTTAATTCTTCTTCAAATTTTTGCTCATTTTGAGCAATCTCACTTTGAAGTTGTTTGATTCTCTTCTCATAGTTGCCGCATTCTTCGCAGGCGTCTATCGTCGCTCTCACAGAGACAGGCGCCTTCACTGGGGTAATCGCTGATGTAGCACTTGAAACATTTTCCTTCGCAACCGCCGTAGGTGGAGTAATATCCTGAATAACTCCAACGACGAAGAGCTGTGTCTTGTGGTCAAGTTCTTCTGAAGTGATTTGCAACAGCTCTGTTCGTTTGCTTGTTTCAGACATTGTCAAACAATAAACAAGAAGATGTTCAAGAATAGATACTTCATCTTCTAGAGATAAGTAAGAAGAAGTATAAAGCGTTGAGAGAAAGTGGTAGATATCTTCGAACGATTTAATCGAATCTTTCCCGAGCACATAATTCAGAATCAATACAGATTTCGTCTGAAAGTCCTCTTCCAAATCATCGATATTACAATCACTCACGTGTGATGCGATGGTATTAAACCAAAGAGTTAACTCCTCTTCCATCCTTGCTGTTTCTTCCTCTTCGTGTCAATGATGAATTCTAACGGTTGGTTTTCTGTCGGTAAATACCGGGTCACCGAATTGTTGAAAAGCGATTTTCTTTTCCTTTGAAAGCGCTTTTTAGGAACGTTTCTCATTTCGATCGATTTGAATTCATCGAAAGAAGACAAACTCAACACAGCATAAGCATGGAGCTGAACAACCTCTGGAATGATCAAATTCCAGAGCGAGATGGAGTCAAGTTATCGGTAAATGATCTTGCCTTTTCTCCAGGTAATGTATTCTTGAAGATGGGAAAGACTTTATGAGTAATCTATTTGATAGATGGATCGAGGATAATCGCAGCCGTGGGAAATCGTGTGCTCCTGTATCGAGCTTCAGATGGAGATTTAATAGAATCGCTGCGTGGTCACAAGGATACTGTGTATTCGGTCAGTTACAGCAGTGATGGATCTCGCTTTGCTTCAGGTTCGCTATTATTATTTTTCGATTCTTGGTTTTAAGTCATTTGGTTTGTAGGTGGTGCTGATAATGTTGTGGTAATTTGGAAGAACACTGGTCAAGGTTTATTGAAATATAACCATAGTGCGCCCATCCAGCGAGTAAAGTACAATCCCACAACTCTCTTACTCGCCTCTTGCTCAGAAGTTGATTTCGGCCTCTGGACTCCTGATCAAAAGCAAGTGACTAAAGAGAAAGTGCCCTCCCGGATCGTCTCTGTTGCTTGGTCAACGGATGGCACTTTGCTTGCATTGGGCATGTTAAGCGGTCAAATCTCGATTAGAAACCAGCAAGCAGAAGAACTCCTCAAGATTGAGCGTCAATCACCTATATGGTGTCTAACCTTTATTCCTGAGCCACAAGGTCCGCAGCGAGGTGGTAATGCTGCTTCCAATTCAGCGAATTCTTCGAATGGCTTATTGGACCACGCTGATAATCTCGCAGTTGCCACATGGGACAAGGATTACACACTTTTCAAGTAAGATTTCATTATTAATTGTGATATATATTAGTAATTTGTCTTTCAGATTGACTGCGAAGCAAGGCCTTGTCTTGGTTGAGAAGCAGTTATCATACTATCCCCTCTCCATGCACTCTGTGAACAACTCGTTCTCAAAGATGAGTTACGTGGTACTTGCTGGGTCTAATCGTCAAATACAAATCCTCAGTCGAGAAGGAGTCAAGTTAGCGATTGTAACAAAACCCGCAGAATCTTGGCTATGGGCAGTCGACAGTCACAGTGAAGAGGAATTGATGGTAATGGGTTCGCACTTTGGTTCCGTGGAGTGTCTGAAGATCAATTTTAACTCAGTACATTCTTTGTATAAAGATCGCTATGCATATCGAGAGAACTTGACGGAGGTTATCGTTCACCATCTAGTCACGGATAAGAAGGTTCGGATTAAGTGCAAGGATATGATTCATAATATATCGCTTTACCGAAACAAACTCGCAGTACAGCTCCTTGATCGTATCTGTGTCTATGAATCTTCTTCAGATGATTCTGTTGATATCCACTTTCGTCTTCGAAAGGAGCGCATCACCGTCACCGCTTTGAGTCGGAACGCAGCAACTAAAATCGTCAACAATCTTATGGTTGCAACGTCAGGACATGTTTTCGTTGCGATTGACAATGTTTTAGAATTGTATTCCATGGATGGCCAGCGTCAAAAACTGTGGAAACTTGAAGGCAACATCCTGATGTTGCGTGTGGACGGAGGATTGGATGGTCGAGAAGGTGTCTTGCTCTCACTTTCTACTGGTGCTGTGTTTAGACTTTACATCGAAAATCCCTTCCTTATCGAGCTAACAAGGAAGCAAAAGGGTATTGTGAAGCTAGACATCAATATTTACAAGACTTTGTTGTTGTCCATTGACGTGGAAAACGTTTTACATATTACTGACTTGGCGACGCAAGAAACATTATTTACCCAGCAGAACGTGCAGTCCGCTTGCTTCAATAACGAAGTAGAGGACCTGGTCTGTTTCACGAACACTAATAATCTCATCTCCGTGGTGTCTGGTATCGTCCCTTTGAGTCAGTACAAGCGAGAGCAGCAAGCCAATAAGTCTGTTAGTAAGTTCCTCGCGGAGATACAAGAATTACATCTATCCGGCAATGTGTTGGGCTTTCGAGGTCAAAAGATATTCTGTTTACAAAAGAGCGGATTAGTTGGAATTGACGTGCCTCAAGGCGCGAATATGCAAAAGGCATTGGAGAACCAAGACTTTGAGTCCGCGTATAAAGTCGCCTGCCTTGGTGCCACAGAAGTTGAGTGGCGTTTACTTGCAATGAAAGCGCTGCGGGCAAATATGTTGATGATCGCAAAGAATTCTTTTGCTCGATTGAAAGATACCAAGTATTTAAGCCTCATTGAATCTATAGAAAAAGGCGTCATTACATCCTCTACTACTTCAACCAACTCAATCTCTTCGGAAGCGAGACAAGAAGGGGGAAGGGCAGGAGGGAGAAATCGAGGTGGTTCTTCCTCGACAAATGGCACCACAAACGTCAACTCGAACGGTGTTACAATACAATCTCTCGATGCACGTTGGCAAGCAGAGATAATGGCTTATGAAGGCCATTACCATGAAGCTGCGAAGATTCTCACTCGCAATGGCAAGTTAGATGAGGCCATTCGCATGTTTGTAGTCCTGCGTAAATGGGAAGAGGCCAAGACATTTGCTCGTAACTCAGGGACTGTCGATGTGGCGACGCTGACCGCTCAACAGGCTAGATGGCTGCAAGAGATCAAAGATTGGCGAGGAGCATCAGAACTGTTTATGTCTATGGGACAGTATAATCAGGCCGCGAAGATTATTGGAGAGAATGATGTCATTAATTCAGCACCTGCCACTACCACCGTTGGTAGTGTCAAAGGATGGCAGCAAGTGATGGCAGAGGTTGTGCGCGGTTGCTCTGCCGCTGACAAAGATACTCTTCTCTATTGCGGAGATAAGTTGGCCACTTTGGACGATATTAGCCTCGCTAAAGAGGCATACCTCAAAGCAGGCGACTACTCCAAGCTTATGACTCTCTACATTCAACGCAAAATGTGGACAGAAGCTGCAACATTGGCAGACGAGTATCAAGGAAAGTTTGATATGTCAGTGTTCCTCTCTTACGCTGAATGGCTTGTGTCGCAAGATCGATACGAGGAGGCGATGGAAGCCTTTAAGAAATGTGGACGGAATGACTTGGCTCGGAAGGTTCTAACTGAACTAACGCAAAATGCAGTGAGTGAGCGACGTTTCAAAGATGCGGGTTATTATTACTGGATGTTAGCAAAGGAAATTGAAATGGAACTAACAGCTATGGCCAATCAACAAAATCAAGAGCGTCAAGAGAGAAAATATTCAGAAGAGAAGAAGGAGAGACAAGACTCTTCATCTTCTCTGAGGAAGCAAGAGGAACAACTCGCAACTCTTCAATCAGAGTATGAGCATAAAGCCGACCTGTACTATGCATACTCCTCTATTCACTCATTTGTCACCGATCCTTTTACTTCATTCCAGCCAGAGATGTTGTTTCAGGTTGCTCGTTTTATCATCAACTCTTTGGGTGTCGCTGACTCGATCCCTCTCGGTATATCCAAAACTTCTACTCTCTACACTCTGGCTAAGCAGTCCATGCAGCTTGGCGCTTTCAAGCTAGCGAGAAATGCTTTTGAGCGCCTCTCAAAGCTACAAATTCCTGAGAAACGTATGGATGAGATAGAGTTGGATATGTTGCTAGTACAAGCCAAACCTGTGAGAGACAATCCTGACTTCTTACCTGTATGTTATCGTTGCGGATCTACAAACCCACTCCTCAACCCATTCACGAATAGATTCGCGAAGGGGGATGTTTGCACGAATTGTGGCCATCCCTTTGTGAGATCTTTCATCAACTTCGACATCTTGCCACTTGTGGAGTTCGTGCCAGAACCGAGCATCACCGATGAGGAAGCCATTGATCTTATACGTCAGCCACCTGCTAAGATGACACGTTTGATTGAAGGAAAGGGTGGGCGATGGCGCGAAGAAGTCGTGGGTGAGAATGTGAACATGTTATCACTGCATCAGAGCAATGCTTCTTTCGCCACTGATGGAGATCAATCAATGTTGATGTCTGACCAAGAAGGCAGCGATCTCTTCACTCAATGTCTCAACATAACTCTCGAGAAACAGGTATGTGTCAGAACCTGTCTCCATCTATAATTTCTCATTTTGGAAAATAGAAAAACTCATATACGCCGGTGCAAGTTGATGCCAGTACTCTCTTAGCGATGAAGAGATCTGAGGTGTTCGTATGCAAGCCATCATCAAAGAATAAGAGAGCTACCTTCTACAAGTAAGATTTATTCACCAACTTCCCTTAACTACTCTCGCTAACTTCCTTATTCACAGAAATATGCTGGCGGATATTCCGATAGCAATATCCCAACCTTGTCATCGCTTCTTTCACCTCGAAGATTTCGAATTTGCCTATTTATCAGAAAAACGTTGTCCTTATTCCCGACTGAAGAATGTAGGCGAATATGGTTCAATTTAGTCGATAAATAAACCATGAAAAATAAATAATATCAAAAGGAGATAATGGTTAATGGTTTGTTGTTAAGTTCCCCTATAAAAGAGCATACAATGTAGTTTTTCACTCAGGTCATTCTAAAAAGGATACTCGAAGAAATAGGGAGGACGGCGATCTCTGCCAGCTGCTGCTGTCAGCACAGCCAACTCAAGTAAATTAAGTAATTCCTTAATTAATTAAGAAAGTGCTTAATTTGTCGGTTTCGTTTGAAAAGAATTCAAAATAAAACAAAATAATCGAATCAATAAAAGAGGAAGATGAGCGCGACTTCTCCGCCCTCATTAGCTAAAACCACAACTAATCCTCGATCGATGTTGAAGGAAATCACCACTCGTTCCTCCCTTGCCTCTGATATGTTAATTGCAAATCTACAAAACCAAACAAGCACAACAAGCACAACTCCCAGTCATCATCGACAAAACCTGCAACAACAATCCACTGCTTCCAGCAGCTCGTTTCCTAGTGGACATGGATCAGTATCACCAAGAAATGAGACGAATCACTCTCATAATTCCAAGTCAAGTCGCGATCTGCTTCAGAACTCACAAGGATCAGCGTCGAATCTGACGAAACAGGTTGAGGCAAATCCTGCATCACCAAAGGCAAAGAATTTATTTAAGAAGAATATTGTGGGAGATCTTTTTGGTACATCGCATGGGGATCACTCACTTCTTGGTTTCATGTATCGTTCGCGCATCATTGAGAAGAGCGACAGTAAAGTGAAATTACAAGAGAAGAAAGAAGAGAATCTGCAAGTAGACAGTGTTGTGAGTTCAAATGAGGTCATTGAAAGTGACAGCGACTCTGATCAAGATGCGAAAATGTTGAAAAATATGAATCCAAAGCAGCAGTTGGCGATGACGATCAAGAACTGGAGCGTTTTTCCCGAGAATGACGAACATATCATACGAGAGGGAGCCGTTTACGCTCTCATTGCTCTTGCTCATATGGATGATTCTACGATAAGGAAGTGTTGTGCGAGTTCTTTCTTCCACCTTTCTTCTCGAGAAAAGAACAGAGAAGAGTTGTTGGCGATTGGCACTACCGCTGGAGTGATAACACTTGCTATGCAAGCTAGAAGCTGGTAATAGTTCCTTAAAAGCCTCTGTCTGATGTAACTGAAATTTTTATTTCTTGTTTAGGAAAGTGGCTAAGCTGTGTGCGCTGACGTTGTGCAATCTTTCGATGCAAGTGAATGGTGAGGCGACCATGGCGAAGGAAGGAGCAATCCTCGCTCTAGTAGTCCTCTTGGGAATCAAAGGACAAAGTCTATTGCCGATCTGTGTGCAAGCTTTGTATAATATGACCAGTGCTTGTGATCACTTCAAAGGCATCGAGCGAATTATTAAGGCCCTATTGAATATGTCAGCAGTGGGTTTTGATTATTCTGATTTCCTTGTCAAAGCCCTAGTTAATTGCGCTAGATACTCATGGCTTCGACTCCGCATCATTGAAGACGGAGGAATTGGTTCGTTACATGCTCTGCTTCCCAATTTATCGTCCTTGGAGAATCGATCAGAGCTTGTTTTCAACATGCTAACAGCTTTGAGATCCTTATCAGAGAGTAGTGGTTGCAGGGCAGAGATGTTATTGAAGGGTTCAGTCGAACTTCTGAATTCACTACTAGTCTACTCGGACGAGAAAGACAAACTCCTCATCATCAAGATATTGCACAACTTTCTCCAAGCCCCTTTAACCCTCTCACTGAGCGCTTTCGAGACCGCAACTTTAATTACGGCGAATATTGTCGCAGAGACATCGTATATTTCGACTATCCAGTACTGTGCTGCATGTTTTCACATCGTTACAAAAGAGAAGTTACGAGGCCAGCGACATCTAGCATCAGCGATCATCACAGCGATGAGCATTCTTTTGAAATCAGATGATGCAATCACTCAATTCTTTGGTATCTCTTCCGCCGGTAATCTGTTCTTTGAGAATTTGTGGTAAGCTCCAATCTGTTAATCATTAACACTTTGATTTCAAGTTGATTTTTCTAGTGACGATGATGAGAAGATCGAACAGTTAGTCAAATTCTTCGTTGAAAATGGTAGTGGTATTAAGGATCCTGCAGCAAAGCAGGCATTAGCTTTGGCATTAGCGAAATTATCTCAAGAGAACAAATACCTTGAGGTGATCGAGAAACTTCAGTTATTAAGTAAAGTGTTGAGATTGCTCATGGATCTCCGCGAAGCTCATCGAGATAGTTTGTTGTTACAAGAGTCTTGTTGTATCGCAATTTGTCGGATTTCACTTCGAATGAAAGATGAAATCACTGATGATGGTAGGCTTCGGATTGCAGAGATATTCTTAGATATGTTACAAACGAATGATCAGTATGTACTTACCTCAACTATTTCTGGAATCCGTGCGCTTGGAAGCTCTGGCTTATGTCATAAAGAACTACTGTCAGATAAAGGTCTTTTACCCAAGATAGCCTCCATCGTGAATCGATTTAATCATGAAATCGAGTTATGTAGGTATGGTTGTGCTGTGTTGGCAGTCTTCTCATATGATCTCAGTGCACATGATATTCTTGCTGAACGCACTATCTTAAATGTGCTCTTCGCTAATATCAATTCTGATGATGCCATTACCAGAGAGCTTGTAGCTAACACCGTTTGTAATCTTTCCATGCACGCTGTCGCATGTCAAACTATGATTTCCATGAATGTGGTAGAGGTGTTAGGTCAGCTTTCATCCTCTACCAGTGAAACGATCCTTGATCTCTGCGCAAAGAGTTTATGCAATTTAACCTGCTTCCCCGAGCTGCATAAGCAAGTTATCCAAAATCACGTCCTTGAGATCTTACTCATGATATCACTCGTACGCACTGTATCAAGCCAGACGAAGTGCAATTGTGCGAAAGCCTTGCTGAATCTAGTCACTGATGAAAATCTTCTGTTTATCACAAACTCTGGTGCAGTTAGAATTTTCGCTTCCCTCTCTACGACCCCTTTTCCCCCAGTACAAAGCGTGTGCTCGAAGGGTTTTCATGTGCTCACTTCTAATCGATTACGTCGCGGAGAAGTCGTGAAAGTACGGACTGTAGTTCAATCTCTCTATCATATGATGAAGTCAGCCGCCACCACTATGAGTTCGAACGTGAAGATTCGACTTGGTATGAGTATCATCAACCTTCTTTCTTGTCCATCGAGTAATACTGATGCAATCTCTGCTGGTGCTCTCTCCTGCCTCAAAATAATTGCCACGATGGAATTCGAAGAGCTACGTGAGGCCGTGGCTCGAATCATTCTTAATCTCGCTTTAGATGAGAAGTTCTATCCTACATTATTACGAGAACCAATCGTTCCTATCTTGATTTTGATTCTTCAGAAGCATGTCACGAAGATATCCTTCGCAGTCGCGATTAACGGTCTGTCATGCCTCAGTCAAATCCCTGGATTCAAGAAAATTCTTCTGCGAGATCTTGCACTGGAAGCCTTAATCGGAATGATCATCACAGGTAAGGTAGGAGATCCTGCCATTTGTCATGAGATATGTCGCACCTGGACTCACTTGTCCTATGCTGTTGAGCAAGCGGAAACAATAATCAGATCTGGAAGAATGGGCTTGGCTTTAGAGATTCTCTACCATAGTGGCTTGGCACGATCTCCGGAGACGCAAACTCTCATAGTTCTTCTAGTCCGCAACCTCTCCGAGTCTTTGAAAGCTAGAGGATTTATTGTTGAACAGGATATTTTTCAATTACTTGTGAAGATCTTACTTGAAGACTCGGAAAAAACTATCAAACAAGATCCAACTGCAACGAACTCCCAGTACGAACAGTTCAATAGTATTAAATCACTAGGTTACGCAGCGATGGTTAAAATTATCTATAATTTAGCACTTGTCCCTCAATTGCATCAATTCTTGGTGTTGCAGGGACTGATGCAGCTCATCCAATACATCTGTTTACCTTTACAGTACCAATACTATGAGGAACATTACTCTGATAAATTCGAAAATCAGTCTTATTCTAATGCCACAGATCCCCATTACGTTGCATCACCATCTGGAAGCCTCAAATCAGCACATTCCACTGATTCGTCGCATAATACTCGACATGAGCGAGGAATTACGACGATTTCCCCTCAAAAAGCTCATTCCTACAAAAATGATAGAAAGTTTCAATCGTTTATGGTGCAATCAGAAGAGGAAGATCAATTGGATAAGTTATCACTCGGTTCAGAGAAAGTGGTTGATTTTAGAAAGAAATCTACTTTCCGCCTTTTCTTCACAACTGAAGAGGTGGATTACATTGCAACCGCTTTACAACTCTTGTCACACACACCTTCATGCCACGAGGCAATGGTGAAAGGAGAAGTCATGGCAATCTTTAAATCTTTGATCTTCTCGGAGATAACAGATAAATCAAAGCGAGAGATCGCAGAAACGTTGTCCCAGATTTCACAATCGAAGGCATGTCGTGAAGAACTTGTCAATCAAGGGGCCTGTGAACTTTTAATTGCTCTCTCTATTACTAGTGATGCTAATACGCAAGCTCATTGCGCCACTGCGTTGGCTTACCTCTCAGAGATCACCAAAGTACAAAAGGGTGTTGTGGCCTCCTTACTCTTGCTTAGCTTGAGTCTTGAAGAAATCAATAGCGGTGTTTTCAATTCATCTGAGCTTCTTAGTGCTGCAATGATCCAGGGCAGAGGCCACGGTGCGAACACGACTGGTGCTTCGAACCCTATTACTGTATCGAATACTTCGGTTGCAGTGGGAACTGCGTCAACTGCGAAAGAGTTGATGTTAAGTCAGATGAAGGTGGTACAGGGAGGTAACTCCGTTGGAAATACTGCAGGATCAGGAAACATTGTGACTCCAATAGCCGCATCGACAGCAGATCACTCTGCTGTAAAAAGCGGGAGTCAGACTCTCACGACGCTTCTTCGCGATCTAATGACCGATAAGAAGCGATTTGACACATATTTAGAGGCACTACAGAGAAACAACCAAGATAATTTATCACAGAATGATTTTGTTCCAAAAACACCGAAGAAACTTCTCAAAGAAACTCCAAGCAATCGCCAGCATCGACCTGGCAGGTCTGGTAGTGCAGTCAATCAGTTAAATATGATGCCTTCTTTGGAGTTACATCTCACTGCGCCTTTCACTCGTCTTGCTGTATCATCTTATCATCAACATCTCTTATCAGTCGAGGAAGCTTCTTTACTCAAGACTAACTTCGATGAGTATACGTACAAGGCTCCAGAGTCAATCGAAGGGTACAAACCTCAATTCGCCGGCTTATCTAAACGAAGACTAGTTGATC
Organism: Poterioochromonas sp. DS; assembly: GCA_015145745.1. NCBI lineage: Eukaryota > Synurophyceae > Ochromonadales > Ochromonadaceae > Poterioochromonas > Poterioochromonas sp. DS. Next base: position 23,260 of record VKHI01000112.1, read on the forward strand.
TTCCCTTGCCAGGAATACCACCTGACCGCGATTTAGAGCCTCCGAACAGACACGATGAACTGTTAAAAATTCCAGTCAATCAAGATCCACTAACAAAGGACCTGCGTCCTCCATACTATTTAGACCATCACAAATCAATAGCCTCAGAGATCGGAAGTACTAATGTAGATCTGAAGACAGAAAGCAAAGGGAATGAATCTATGAAGAGCGATGACTCCACGTTACTTGGAAACTATCATTCCAACAGCAACGACACGATCCACTACAATAATAGTAATCCTAATCTTACAGGCTCTCCCAAGAATAGGTCGCATAAGCAAATGTCAAGGCAGAAATCCAGCGACCTTCTGGGTAAGAAGAATGCCTTAGATCCTCGAAGTCCCCTGCTCCAATCGAATAACCTGTTCCGACCGAATCAGAAAGATAAAAAAGGCGATAAGATGCAAGTTCGAGCAGGAGTAAAAAGTCTCCCAAAGCTAACAAATGTAAAAGTCATTGAAGCGAACAATCAACACGCGAATGATAGTAGTGGAGGTGAAGAGAAAAATAACGAAGAAGATGATAAAGATTCTCAAGGGAGTTTCACAAACCCTAAAAGAAAGTCTTCTCATCGGTAAAATAGAATAAGTTAAACCTATATAGTTAGCAAAGCGACTAAACTGATGGAATAGTATTATTCGAAAAAATCTGTTCTATTGTAATGTAAAATTAAGAAAAGAAACAACCTATCTCAAAATGAAGACAATGATTTGAGTATTTGAGGATTTAGACCACCAGTGTTTAGGAATCTAGAAAGTTCCATAACTCAGTGGAAGTAACGCAGATTCATCATCCATTCCTTCGACAGACATTCACTTGATACAATCCATACAACAACGATGACATTGGTGGGCAAGACTCTTCGATTCTCTGTCAATCTATCTCAACTATCTGGGCTGGGGAGGATGCGACTCAATCCTCTGGTGTTGTCTAGTATCGATTTCACTACCAGTGCAAAGCCACGACATCAGATTGGAAGAAGTCAACAGAGGAAGTATCATGCAAGTAAAATACTTGAAAAGAAGGATTATTATGATGTGTTAGGAGTTCCTAAGACTGCAACAAAGGATGAGATCAAAAAGAAGTTTCGTGAGTTGGCGAAGAAGTATCACCCAGATCTCAATAAAGACGATAAATCCGCCGAGAAGAAGTTTCAGGAAGTGTCAGAGGCTTATGAAGTATTAGAAGATGATAATAAAAGAAAGCAGTACGATGCATTTGGTCATGCTGGAGACGGATTCGCTCAACAAGGAGGAGATCCTTTTGGAGGTTTCGGCGGCTTCGGTGGCTTTGGCGGTTTTGGAGGCTTTGGAAATGGGGGATTCCGAGTTCATACGAACTCAGGCAGTGTTGACGCTGACGATCTATTCGATATGTTCTCTCAGGCAATGGGTGGTGCTCCAAGAGGTGCAGGACAAGACGTGCAAACACAAATCCGCATTTCCTTTCTTGAGGCAGTCAATGGATGCACAAAAAACATCTCTTATGAGTATTTCATCAAAGAACCCATTGCTGGGAATAAACGAGGTGGATTCCAGAAGGTGCGGAAGACGAGGACTCTCTCTATAGATATCCCTCCTGGTGTAGACGACGGCGTCGCGATGAGACTGGCAGGGAAAGGTGGAGAGGGGTTACCAGGATATCAAGCTGGAGATTTGTTTGTCAATCTTCATGTTGACCAAGATCCTTACTTTAAAAGAGATGGAAGTGATGTCCACGTCACAATACCAATCACTATCGCTCAAGCGATCCTCGGCGACGAAGTAGATGTCTTGACTCTCGATGGCATGGTTGCTCTTAAAGTGCAAGCAGGAACTCAACCAGAAACACAACTTCTGATGAAAGGAAAAGGTATTCGAAGTTTCAATAATCCTAATCGAAGGTGAGTGAGACCTACCACTACTACAATAGTTGATGATTATTCTCTGGTAATACAATAGGGGTAATCAAATCGTTCATCTGAAAGTAAATATTCCCACAAAATTAACGGAGAAGCAGAAGAAGCTGATTGAAGAATTCGCTGAGGAAGGTAAGGAAGGAGCTGTTGGGAAGAAGACAAAGAACTCCTCTGAGAACCATCACAACATCCTCAACGAAGCCTGGAAGAGAGTGAAAGACTTCTTACATAAATCAGACTCCAAAGACTCCAAAGACACCTTCTCTAAAGCGAGTAATGAGAAGAGTAAAGAGGAAGAAAGTGCAAAGGCAAAGATATGAGAGTGAGAGAAACCTAGTCACCACTCGAGAAAGTTTTGTGAATAGTTAGAGATAGTTGTTGGTAATATGAGGATGATTATGATGAGATGAGCAAGTTTTGATGAATGAACTGATTTGAAACCGACAAATAAGAAAGTTAAAAGCTTTTGTATGATGATCTATCTCTTGTCGGATCATCGCCCGAGCATCTTAGGAAGGATGTGAGGATTCTGACCCATCTTTAATGTGCGCTGCTTTAACTTCCGGAATACATCAAATTGTTGTTCATGTTCATGCCAGCCTACCCTCTGTAACGAGCTAAAGCGCTTGAGGAAGAGATAACCGTCGACACAGCAATCTCCTTCTCTCGTCGAAAACTCGGAGACCAGAGAACCAATCTGTGGAGAGTTAATCAGCAAACAAACATGAGATAAACTGAAATGAAGCTTTTACCTCCGCTCCTGTTAGCTTGATTCCAAAGGATTTGTCGATCTGTTGTTTGAATTGGTATGGCGTCAGGAATGCCTCGAAGCCCTGAGTGAAGAGAGAATCGATGTGGTTAGACGGATCCCAACGAAAAGCAGCCTCTTTGAGCTTCATCATGGCTGTCATATAATCTGAATCTTTGAACTTCGTGATTTGTGCGGCTTCCCACTCTTTGATCCTAACAGGCAATATGTTATTGTTAGAGTTAGGGTTAGATTAACAGAGAGAACCCATCACACCTCAGCTCCTCTGCGACCCTCCGCTTCTTCATGTTTTCAACTCGCTTAGTTTGAATCTCTTTAGTATCAATTAAAATCTTCCATCGAGCTTCATTGCCCAGATGAAAGAAGTATCTAATAAACTCCACGCCATCGATGAGCAGAGATCCGTCGGCATCCATGTTAGCAAATAGGGCATCGAGTTCAACTTTTCGTAGATTTATATTAAGACATCTTCGAAGCAATACATCGAATTCCGCTTTGTCCAGTTTGGAGCCTTGGAAGCCAGCGAGGTGTGAGTTATAACTCTGAGAGTCGAAAGATATGCTGATCTTCGTCAGCTTTCGATTTGCTGCTTCCAAAGGAGTGCAAGTCTCCTCAATTTCTTTTGATTCAGAGCGGAAAGAAGGCGAAAGACTCGAAGAACTTGGCACGCTGCTGCTTGTGCTGTTTAGTTGATTCTTCCTTCGATTCTCCACCAACAACCTTCGGAAATCATCCATAATACTGCTGACTTCAGATAAAGATGATTTACTCAATTCATCGAGCATATGAGTAGATTTTATTTGCACAGTCCTTCTGATTCCTTTGCTCTGACTGAGTTGGTTTGATACTTCATGTCGACTTAGTTTGAGATTATTCACTTCATCTATCGAGAGACGGAGTTGAGGAAACTGACGATAGCTTTTATATGTGTGGTTTCTCTCATATTCTATGGTTGGTAGGAGGCCTTGTGTGAGTTGTCTGGTGTTCATTCGAGGTCTATGTCTATCTCTCTGTCTCTCTTGTCTGTGTTTGTTGAGCGAAAACCGTTACAGAGTCTGGGTATCTAGGCATCTGTGAGTCTGCGAAGGCCTTGCCTACAGTTATCAACATAAGAGATGAATCAAACAAACAACAATTACTACACCTTTCGTAGATTTCCTGAGCTGTGTCAGTCCTTCAAACAAGCGGAAACGCTGGGTCGAACACAGGAACAGCAAAAGCGAAGACCTCGCACAACTGAAGTCGCTGAGCGTTTAGGCGGATCAGACAGCCTTCAATATCGCTCTTATCAACTCCATCGGAAAATGAAAGACCTCAAGGCTCTATCTTCAAGTGAAAATGAAACTTTGGAAAGGTCTTGGTCCTCTGTCAGACTTCAACAACGACAAAAAAGCGCTGTGCGTACTTCTCGCCTCTCCCCTCAACAAACAACAGAAACCTTTTCGCCGCTCGAGATCGCTCTTCGGAAACTGAATAAATCAGGCTATCCTGGTATTGAAGAGCAGGATCGATCCTTTACTTTGAATGTGGCTGGCTTATTTGCGACTCTTCAAATGAAGACGACTGACACTGCGGACACTCTGCGCATTCAGCTGCTCAGAGTGCTTGGAGTTCCTCTACTTGATGAAGAAGTTATTGAATTACACAAATTTCTCCTCTCACAAATTCGCTGAATACGAAGGAAGAAAACAGATAAAAGCTATGGACAAACAGCATATCCTTCTGTCAGCGGAGGTTGAACGAAGGTAGAAAGAGTGAGATGATATTATGTACAGCTATTTACTGGAACCAGGTCATTATTCCTTTTTGGTTGGATTATCTGCATCGTTGGTTGATTCCCCTTCAGTTGCCTTTGCTTTGTCCTCGTCGGGTCCGCCGCCGCTCTCTTCTTCTAGAACTTTCTCCAAAACTTCTTTAGACCGATAAATCTTAGACTGCAGATAGAAAGAACCCCCTTTCGTGGGATCATTTAGATCAAATAGTTTGGTATATTTCTAAGGAAATCAGTTAGATGAACGTATAACAGAGGAGAACGAGTTGTCTCACCTCGATCAAAGCTTTGTTGTTTAACTCGTGCTTCTCCATACTTAAGATCTTAAGAGCTTCATCAGGTCGCATCTTCAATCTACTTGCTGTTTTTGCAGCTTGAGTGGCACCACCAGCCTTGGCATCTAAAATACTAATTACTAACGACTTCCTTTAATATTGTTGGGGGACTTACTTCGAATCGCCTGTTGATATGCTGTATAGAAAGCTCGAGAAAAAATGGCAGCGCCATTTACAATCAATTGGGCTATAACTCTTGCTGCCATGTCTAAACTGTCAAAGAGATCGAGGTGCTGTAGAAGGGTCGAAGATTAGAAGAAGTCGTCGATGATTGGAAAACAGAGAATACCTGTCCGGTGTCTTTACTCCGGGCTTATATTTTGGCAAATATCGATATTTCTAAATATCGAGAAAATTCAAATTTTGTCAGTTATGTTGCGAGAGAGAGACAAAGATAACATCATAAGATGAGCACGAACAATCGACGTGTTTCACTCGGACCACTGTCCTCGTCTGCTTTGAATGCTAGGTTGACCTCTGCTGGTCGTCCTTCAATTGGAGGTGAGAAGCCTTCGCGCCTCTCCTTGGGAGGATCCGCGAAGCGCTTGTCGATACCTGGTGGAGTACAACCTGCACCAACACCCTCCAATCCGCAAAATAACCAACAAAACAGCAACCAGCAAAGGTATTATTACCTCTAAGAATAGTTTTGATTGTATTTATTCTTTCATCGTTAGAAAATCCTCCCTTGTCCCTCGTCAGAGCAGTTTAACAAACAATGTCCGCACAAAAGATCCTCGGCCTCTTGGAGAAAAACAATTCTTCTCAGATAATATCAAAATTCTCACTTCCTATTTGACAGCAAATGGGTTCAATCATCCAATCGGTCACAGCACTTTGAGCAGACCGTCTCAGTCAGACTTCAACAACATCATGAGATTCCTCTTCAAACAGCTCGACCCGAAGTATGAGTGCAAGGATAAGATGGAAGATGAGGTGGTGAATATGTTCAAATTCTTAGGATATCCGATCAATATCTCAAAGAGCAGCATCGCTGCTGTCGGATCCCCACATGCATGGCCCGGGTTACTCGCAGCGATCACATGGCTCATCGAGCTACTGAATTACAACAAAGAGTGTATCAGTCAAGAGAACCAGCTTATTGGCGATGTTGACGTTACAGATCAAACGAGCTCGGAGAAATCCTTTCATAACTACATCTCGAAGGCTTATCACTTCTTCATCACAGGCAACGACGAGCAGCAGATGTCAGTGCACCAACAGTTTCTCTCCGCTTATGAACATAAAAATCTTATCATTCGAGATAAAATTGATTCGTTGGATAAGAGGAATCTCGCTCTTGCGAATGAGATCGAGGATCTGAAGCATCGCACTGCTTCTCTGCCTGACGTCGATCAGAGACGGAAAGATCTTCAGCGAACTCATGCTAACCTGACATCAACCTTCGAAGAGAAGAAAAAGGTCGCTCAACAACTCAAGATGACGCTCGAAGAGAAGAGTCGCGAGCTGGAGAAGGGAAAGCAGCTCATCGTCGCGATTAATCAAGACTTGCTCAAACTAAAAGACACCATCGCCAGACAAGAGATATCCCCAGAGGATATCGCGAACATGATCAATGAGCGCGAAAGACTCGAAGAAGCACAAAAGATCGCCTCCGATCACCGTCAGTCTCTTCAGAGGAAGATCTGGGAGTTGGAGATGAATCTGCGTGACAAGGTGCAAGGCTTGGAAGACACGGTCAAAGCCTATCACTCGATCGCAGAAGATCTGAAGATGATCCCTCAAGATGCAAGGAATGCCAGAGGTGAGAATCTGATGATTGAGATCGATATTCGCGCGAAAAGAAAAGAAGGGTTGTTGAAGACTCAGGTGAAGGCACACGTCATTCCCGTGTTACAGGAAGTTCGCAAAGAGCTGAACGAGATGACGTTAGAGCTGCGATCAGAGTTGATAGCAGAACAAGACAAGATGGAGGAATTAGAGAGCAAGAAGCAGGACATGATTCAGGCGTGTGAATCATATGATGCGAAGAGTAAGAGAGCTGATGCGAGCTACAAACGAGAGAAAGAGTCTCTCGATCAATCGAATGACATTCATCTAAGAGAGATCGATAACATGGAGTCGAGACTGCTCCAACTCACTGATACTGCTGCTGAGGAAGCGAGGATCACTTCAGCGACACGAAGGATCGCTGAAGCCTCAGCGCTGAGAAATGCGCGTAATCAGGAGTATAACCGCACGAAGAAACATTTACTAGAGGCGATAATGGAAGTAGTAGGACTGTGTGCGAACCACAGAGAACTGCTGCAGCGACAATTAGAACTCTGCAAATCCGCTTATCTGGAGCGAATCATAGAGATCCAAAGAAGTAAAGATGATGATAAACTATCATCCTATGCGAAGGTAGTGATTTCTTAGTCGACGTGATTCTCTTTCACTGACACTTCTATGCTTTGTAGGAACTGCTAGGTCTCGACTCCCTCAGAGCGATCAACGTTGATGATGTATATCTCTCCCCAATCGACTCGATGATCGAGGAGGTGAGTCTATCCCTTTCCTTGAAGCCAAACATTCACTTTGATGATTCTTTGATAGAATGCGATGCTCAACATGATTGATGACGGCAGTAAAGCAATTGTCTAACATTCTTATCGACTATCACTGTTATTCCCCATCGACTCCTCGTAGGAGCGTATCATTAACTTAAACAAACGAATGAATTAATATACTGTATATACACATATCATTCGCTTGGCGTAGTGATCTGATGTCATTCGTTATTAAGGAATTGCTCTCTTCTCTAATAAGACAATTGCTTAAACGCTGAAACGGTTATCGAGGATTAGACTAGTCGACTTCGATTCAAATGAGATGGAATCACTCGCAATCACAGCGATCTGCATCCTTTCATGTGTCATTCTACTCCTCCTTATCACCATTCGAAATGTTTCTCTTCGTATCTTTCACATCTATCTGAAGGGAGAACAGGAAGCTGTTGCTTCGACTCCTCACAGAAAGATTAATGAAGTGATGAAGAGCCTCATCCTCCCTTACCACCAAAATCAGGGGAAATCTCAGTACTTCTATTCAAGAATAAAGAAGCAACACTTTATATTGTCTTGTTTGTTCGAGTGGGGGCAGTACTCGCAGCGCGTCGAACACCTTTCATTCGCTCTCATGCACTTCCTCTCCTCTCTGGTGATCACGACTATCTTTGTATTCAATAGTGAGACGTTCGCACAGTGCTCTATTATTCATCATCAAGCGAACTGCGAGAGCACTTCGAATGACTTCACAATTCGTTCATTGCATCGAAGGTTTTGTCGCTGGAACGATGAACACTCGTCATGTCAGCTTCACCTCTCTTTCGAAGACCCTTCTGATCTCCTTCCATTGTTCTTTCTTCAACTCCTTCTCATCAGTCTTTGCCAAGCCCCAATAAACTGTCTTTTCACGTACTGTGCTGGTCAGCTGCGACTGCTTTTCGACTATCATCTCTTCGTCGTGAAGGAGAGACTGCTCAAGACCAAAGACGCGACGCAGACTCGTACATCTAAAAGTCGACCAGAATTAGACTGGTTGGAAGATGAAGAGAAGCAAATGTCAATTGAAAAAAAGAAATCAAAGCCTTCTAATAACTATCGATCCTACGTCATGCTCATCGATTATAACGACGAATTTCGAGCATTGCAAACGAATTACACTCTCCTCTTAAGAGGTATTAGGCTATCAATCCTTCAGAAGAAGATCGACTTCATTCGCCCAGTGCAGGAGATGGACTTTCTCTTGAACTCGTCGAAGCTCTCCAATCACTTCATTCGCTGGGAACAACGGCCCTCATCGTTCATCAGTCAAACTTCTAACATTCTCAACTATCTCAATTATAAATTTCAGCTACTGCAATATCAGTGCTTCACTGTGAGTGGTGATCCTGCTGACATACGCAATTTCCTGAGTCACTGTCGCCAACATCACCAATCCCTAGTCCTACGACATCTGCTCTTAACACGACGAACAGCTCATAACCTTCGCAATGAACTAAATCAACTGCCTGTGAAGAAGCCTCTGGACTACCAGGAGTTTGATCAACAGCTCTTGCAATATTTCCTTGTCTTCTGGCAGAGCGGTCTCAGCCAGGAGATTTTAAAGAGGGAATATTCTCGAATGACTCTCGAACGACAACGACAACGCTTCCTCTCTTATATCTTCTCAGCGACACGTTCAAGTCTGAACACTGCTTACCTGTTCTCATGTGAATTAAATCACTCGAATCTTGTGAAATGCTTTCTCTTGTTCATCGCTGCTTTCTCTGCTGCTTCAGTTGCTGCGTCTACCGTCTACCTGGTTTATTTCCTTCCTAATAACCTCTATGAAACATGGACTGAGCATATTGACCATAAATCCTTCGTTATGGTTTGGATGTGGACAGTGTTCGCTATCGTAGAATTCGTTTATCTCTTTTGGCTTCTTCCTCTGGTGACAGGGTTTTATGAGCTCTTTCTTCCTCGCTTTATCAACCCTTCTCACAATGTGTTGCTTCAAACTCTGACGAAGCGTGTGAAATACCTTTTGCTGAAAAGATCGAAATACTTGTCGAATATTTTTTCTGCTCTTCAATTCTTTCATCCAGTGGTTCGTTTGGCGAGACTCTTCCCCTCCTCTGCCGTATCTCGCATCCTTTTTACCCTGACTGATGACGATCTGCCTATCGCGGTCTTGCTTCAACTTGCGAAGTCGACTCATCCAATTTACAAAATCTGGAAGTTAGATTACTCCAATCTTCGTCAGGATATTTGGCGAGACGAGAATCCTCTGGTGAGACATAGACTACAACTTCTCTTGGAAAACTGGAAAATCCGAGGATTCTACATATATACACAACTCGTCTTCTTCCTTGATGCAACTGTGCGGCTGGTGTTGTATGGAATTCTTCGATTCCCCTCGGAGTATCTCCAAAGACTGCTGTTAGAGATAGTCCTCAGCCTCTTAACTTTTGGCGCTCTTTTGCTAACAAGTTTTTATTGGAATAGAAATGTTGTCGTCTCGATCGTGGTGATCATTGTCTTATTACTGGTGCTGTTCATGTGCTTGGATGTCTGTTTTGGGTGGTCTAAATCCTTATCGATTTCTTATTTCTCTCGTTTGAATCAAGAATATCAACAGATCTTAAAATACCGAAAGAAACGATCGCAAGTGAATGTGGGAAAGATCCATCCAACTTCCACAGCTGTGGAAGATGAAGAAGAGCAGTAACTTAGAATGGGATAGAATGAATGGTCGTAAGTTGATTAGTAGAAAGTGTAAAATCTAACGATTAGTTTAAAATCTGTTTCTGTGATTCCTGTGACGTTTCGTCGACTAGTTCCGTCTCTATTATCGGAGTGGCTTCTCCTTCCACCTCATCAGTCTTTGTGTCTGTTTCATCTTGTTCTGTGCAGTCGAGTGCTGTGAGGATTGGAGAATGAGAAACTAAATCCGCGATCACATTGGTGTCCACAATTTCCTCATTCTGTTCGGTAGGGTTTTCTTTTGTTGACAGTTGGTCATCTGCTTGGTCTCCACAAGATGGAAACCCTCCGCCTTCCGGACTTTGTCGAGGTGAGTTCTCGTATAACTGGAAATTTGTGGCGAAATCGTCACTCTTAACCAAGAGCTCATCTTCAAAATGAATATTTCGTATATCTTGGCTGATCTCATGCACGGCAGGTCGAATAAAGTCATTCACAATTTGGTTGGTGGAGGATTGATTGGGCATTAAATTCAACAATAGTGTCTCGATTCGGCTCAATCGCTCATTCATTTGATCAAGTTGAAGGTTTGAAACTATACTATTGTTTAAATAAAGAAGAGTTAGAAACAAAAACTTACATCGAGAATCATCGATTGAACGGTAAGTTCCTTCTGTTCGAGGTCGAAGTGAAGAATATCCTGTCGAACGCGGTGATTCTTGATGGCCCATTTGCGGTGGCGATCTAAAAGACAATCAGCAAGTTAAAAAGTTCTAACAGTGAAGCTCACCTCAAGGAAAGGCGAGATTCGTCCAAAGAGGTTCTTGATACATCCTTTTCATCTTTTGGTGTTTCGGGAAGATCCATTTTCATGTCGGGTGTTCGTGATTCGGAGAATTTGGTCTCCAACAAATCACCGTTATCATTAAAGTCAACTTCAAAGCGATCATAAACAGGGAAAATGTCAAATAATTCACCTGTTCCTTCCTCGATAACTGTATTGTGTCGGTAATTCTTTTTGTAATCAACCCCAAAGTCTCCTTCCTCAAACTCACCAAAAGTATCGACTTTAAATCCGTCTTGGCCTTTCGAATCAGTTTTATTTGCATCTTGGAAGTCGAGATTATTCTCTTCTATAAAGCTTGAGGAATGCTTAAATTCTGAAGGAGAATCATACGTGGTTTCCTCCTGTGATGCTCGAAATGAATCACTAAATCCCGCATCATCATGAAGATCGTTATTGTCATTAAATAATTTCCATAGCCAAGTCCTTTTCTTCCCAGCAGCATTGACACTCACCTCATCGTCTCCCTTCATTTCTTCTGTCGCTTTCACGCTCAAGATAGAACTTGTTGGACTTACGCTGAATCCGAGGTTACTTTGGCGCCCGAGAGACTCTCTGTGAGGTGAATCACCATTCTGGTGACTCTGACGAACACGACGTTTCGAAAAGGGTACCACAGTTTCAAGAATATCTTCTTCATTGCTATCAGTTCTCAGCATTTCCTTCCCAACACTCCCTTCAGATCCTTGGACTTTCTCAGGCTGATTATGTTGATTTTCCAAGGATATTGTTCCATCAAAAGATTCACTATTAATTTCTGGTATCTTCTTCTGTGAAGATCGGCGGGATAAAGATCCCAGAAAGCTAAGTCGACGCATCGCTGATTGGAGTAATGCCTTCTTTGGCTTTTTCTCAGCGGCATTTGTCGAAGCGTGTGATTGATCATCTTCTCGATCTGCTCGCTGAGCTTCTTCAACCTTTTGAAAAAACTCACTTTGATCTAGTTTCCGAGCATGGAAGTCAGCAAGAAGATGTCGCACAATATCTTGATTCGCAGGTGATAGGTGTACAACTTCAGATTCTAACTTCTTACAGGCTTCGTGCAAAGATCGTAGCTTGTTTTGATCGACTGTGGCCTGTTTTTCCTCTAAAATGAGCCAGTTAGGTCGATCATCAGCCTGAATAGTAACTCTGGCTGGTTCGTCATCCTCTGTAAAATGCCAATTCTCGTACTTAAGCTTGTTAATCACGCGTCTATTTTCCTCTAAAAGAAGCTGCGCGTCTTCTTCATCCCTGTAGATAAGTTTCAATTGTCCATTTCGGCGGAAAGTTCTCGACTTAGAGAGTGACCGAGAGTATTGCCAAGGACCAATGTGACGTATACCTTGTTCATCCTCAAAACAAACACTCAGTTTACCGATATCCATTTTTTCAAGGTCATCAAAATTTCCAAGCAAAGTATTAACGCTATTATAAAGATTTATAATCACGTGATCTCCTAGATAATTACCTTTAACTTGATATTGATTGTATTTTCCTTTGCCCTGAACGCGATCTGGGGATTGGTTGTTCCCACTGTGCAGTACATTGAGGAATGATCGTCGTCGCCCCATATTACTCAACCGATCATCCAGCAAAGATAATTGAAGAGTTAGCGCTGCATCTCCTTCCGATGTAACTACAGTCGGAGGGGCGAGTTGTTTCAAAGTAGCTTCCCACTTCTTTTTCAAATAAGTTCCGTGTCCTCGCCGATGATGTTCGAGAATAATCAATCTCTTCGAAGACACGATTGCAACAACATCGTATTCCATTCCATCGATTCTCTTATGAATAATTGCAGTATGAATCACATACTCCGTGTCATCTTCTTCTGTCAATTGAATTGGAGCAGGATTTCGAGATAAACTTCCTCTGTGATGAGGTTGAAACTGAGAATCGTCTGAAGAGTTTCCATCTTCTTCTTGCTCAATGTTGCTCCCTCCACCAGCTGTAAGAGGATTCGAGTAGGTTTCGAGTGATTGGGGATTGTGGAGAGATAATCGAGTCACAGCATACGAATTGCTTCGAGATTGATGAGAAATAGAGTTGCGACTCGGAGCTTGAACGAATGACATTCGATTTGCTTGCTGTAAGGAAATAATTTCGTCAGAGCCACCCAAAACTTCATGAACAAAGTTATTTCCTTGCAAGAATGCCGCTGCAATTAAATTGTTTTCTTCGTCGCTAATAGGTCTCGCCATAGCATTCAGAATTTGCGTCCCAAAGGCAGTGTTAAAGTCATACTGGAGAATTCTTCCATCAACTCCAAAGACAGTGCCGAGACGCACACGATCAATCACCCTTTCCGGTCTTTTGTTGACTGTCTTAACAATTTCTCTGGCTGCGTCACCGCAGTGAGTGACAGCATCTAAAATTCCGACAACAGGATCCGCACCTAATCCAATAATCCCCTTCGCAAGACCGGGGACAATACCACGAGTACCTTTCTTCTTCATTGCTCGATAAGGGACGGTAATGAGGCCAGTAAGACCATGATAAAACCCGTTTCCTATATCTTTGAGTGGGCGAGTGAGAGTGTCCTTGACATTTTTTGGATTTTGCTGCAGCTTTTCGCGCGCCTTGATAAATGATTCGTCTGTTGATAGCTTTAACACTCCGCGCCCCACAGATCGAGTAATTGTGGTACTTGTCCCGATAAAACCAACCGTCGCATTGCTCAGAAGTGATGCAGCACCCTTCACAAATCCTTTACCAATTTTGCTTATTTCTGTAGGAGTTGTGATCAACGCATGTGCAGGTTCATAAAAAAAATCATGTACTCCAATTGAAAGGGAATTGAGTAATCCAATAGGGTTACCCACTACTTCAGAAGAAAATACAATTTTATAAAGTTGGCCTAGTGCACTATGAAAGTAGTGCTCTTGAAGGGTCTTCGTCACATCGTGATTGGTTTTGAAAAGGTGAGGAACTTCGAAACCATTGAAGAATATCGGAGCATCAGAAATAGAAGAAGTCAAATCAAGCACCACTGTTCCAATCTGCCATAGTAGGACACTCAAAGCTGAATACAATCCAACACTGGCATTATCATTCGCCATATCCTCTCGCTGCTCCTTGCGATACTTGCGAATAATGAACCTTGGATTAATTAAAAAGGAAACATTGATTTTAATCGGGAAGATTCTGAAATCATCGATATATAGCTTTTCGACATTCTCATCGTCAATAAGTTTCCTATTACCTTCAGAGTAAGGAGCAATGTCAAACTCCAAAGCTGTTGACTCTTCTTGATGTCGTTTCCATAGGAAAAATTGCCGAGCAGACATACGATTGTCGCCTATTACCTCTTCTTTAACACTTTCAACTCCTGATTGGTCAATACTAATTTGATCTGTCTTCGAGTTCAACGTACGTTCTTTGCGATCTTGAGAAACTTCCTTTGTCCACGATTTGATCATTTCCCAAGTTGCAAGGACAACTTGCTGCTCTAATTTCAGATCCAGCTCTTGAATAATGAATTGAATTGTTTCGTAACATTCTAAATTACTTTGTGAAAGAAGATTTTTCTTTTTGACATGTAATCGAATTACTGGTTGAGGAGACTTTACCGGGGTAGGATAAAGAATAACAGAGCTCATAGCATCGAGCAACTGGTTATCGACTTGTAAACTCGAAAGAATGAGGGTAAAGTTTGAAGATTCTCGAGCAGACGCTGATTTTAACTCTAAACTAATTAAAGTAATTAACATCACTTCTCGTGCATGATAAGAATCGATGCACGAAAACGAAAAAGATGGAACTTGGAGACGGTAATAGTTCCGTCGACCTTGCAGTGAATGGATATCCTTTCGATCACACATTCGAATAGCTAAAGTGATTCTTGGTTGATTTTTCTCAAGAAGACGATTGGTCACACTATTATGGCCATTCGCGGCTCTTGACATTGGTGAATTGCTGAGAAGTAGAGGAAAATCATGATGAAACCATTCATTTTCCTTAAGAGCACAGGTTGAATCTATTAAACCAAACACAGGAATCTCTATACGCGCAAACTCTTGAGTTGATGGAAAGGTCTCTGCGATAAGCCTGATTTTTATGCTTCCTTTGACATTAAGTAAATCAATTTCAAACTTCCCACTAATCCCTGTTTCCAAATCCTCCGCTTCTTTTTTATCATGTGGTTCATCAACATGTTGATGAGAGTCGCCTCGGTTGGCGTCTTTACTGAATTCATCGAAATCATCGCTCCATGTCATATAATGCGAGGACGGAATACTTCGAGTCCGAAAAGTCTATGCGAAATTGATTCAGGCGAAGCTGTTAGAATAAATTGAGAATTCTTACGTATTCACCGTATGAGATCTTTCCGTGTACATAAGAATTTTTAATTGGGATATTCTCAACCTTTAAAGGCTGGATCTCTAGAATGCAGCTTGAGGTGTACACATGATCGAAGTTACGCTTGGCTTCTAAATTAAAAATTTTCTGGAAGTTTTTCATATTTTCTTTGTAGACATCAGTTCGGTGCATATGAGAAGACAATTTTTGATGGAGTGGAAAGAAATCGGCTAAAGTACGCAGCCATTGACGCATGATTCGACCGTGAACGTGGTAAGCACGAATTTCCTCTGAATCCAAAACTTGGTCTTCGGCATCATTGCTGGAGTCATTATTATCGAGAGAGAACTTCACGAACTTCCTCTCAAAGACATCAAGAGGTGCTTTTTGCTCCTCAGTCTCCCTGACTACAGTTAGGCCTTTTTTGAGGCTTTTCATTTGCACAGTCGCTGATTTATCAGCAAAGCTGCTTTGATCATTATTAATGGACGGGATCTTCAATTTTGCGGCTTCCCTTTCCTTTGCCATATCGAGTATTCGATAATAGTAGCTACGCTCTTCTCGACTAAGCAAATCTACTTGAGAAGTTGAATTAAGATTAGGGGTCTCAACACCGTGCATTAACTGCTTTTTCAGTCGACTTGCAATGAACTGCAACACATTATGGTATAATAATAGTTCTCTGGCCCGTCTAAAACAGTTCTTATCAATCAAAGAGATGAATTGTCATTAACTACTCACCGATTACATTGCTCGAGGACATACCCAGAGAACCCGTATTCCGTATAAATCCATTGCAAACGTAATTTGATTGAACCTGAAGTCCGCAACCCCGCTATCGAGCTGTTCACACTTTGTCGCAGCGAGAACCATCCTTCAATTTCCTCCTCATTTTTGAGACAAGTCAAAGGAATGTCCACCTTTGAAATGACTGAATCCACCGTTGCGATCGATTTTGCCTTTACCAAGATACGTATACTGTAGTTACGAATATCATCGATGGCTTTACGATCTATGTCAAAGAGAAATCTTTGATGCAGCCACTTCGGTTCAAATGTTTGATCACACACATACGTGTACTGCGAATTTCGAAAATTGCGACTAAACAACAGTTATGAGACAAAAAAAGATGATCATTTAAGAGGCTTACTCTATTATTCCTCTCTTTTCTCGATTTCTTACGTAGATTCTGCAGTATATATCCTCAGCTTTTCCTGCGACGAATGGGGTAATATCTCTGGCTTCCAAAACATCCACAAGGAGCTGATGATGCTTTTCTATTCCTGCATCATATAGTCGAGTGAATGTAGTATGTGATTTAATGAGGGAGCCCTCAGATTTGAATTCTGGGTCCTTAGATTTGGAATATTTCGCATAGATATTTTGTTGACTGGTTTGCAGTGAAGCTACATGTTCGTGATAAATGATTGCGATAGCCGTAGGCACATTGGAATCCACCTTTTTTCCAGACAACGCATCAAATAAAGCTTTGCGAATCGATTCAACTTGGGCAGCAAACTCTTTGAGCCAAATCAAATGATCAAAGATAAAATCAGTGCTATAATCAAGCTCAGTTAACAGCTCATACTTTCCTCGAGAGGGAGTTATGACTAAAACTTTGGTAGGACCCTCAGAACGAACAGTAGCAAGTAGTTTGCTCTCGGATTTCGGCAGTGGAAGATCTTCGGAAAATCCAATTTCATCTAAGTTCAAGACAATCGCCGAATCTGCTTTCATCCCCGCGAGATATCCTAAATATGTTCCAAGTGATTCATCACCTTTTCCTTTATCCCCCATTTCTCCATTATCTTCAAATCTGACAGTATTGCGATAATCAGAGGGACACAAAACATTTTCACCGACATGGATTAAAAGCTTATGTGGCTTGCTAGGATCTTCAAATATGTACGAAGTTGATTGACCAGGGTTTATATAGTTCCAGGCAGCTCCAGCAATTCCTTTCTGGCGATAGTAGAGACGAAAACTGACAGATTGATTTTCGATTCTATATTCTTCCATTTTCTCTGCATTTAGTTCATTGACAAGCACTACAATACTGGATTCGACTTGCCGCAGCTCAACCCTCACAGCCATAGAATCTTTCGTCTCAATTTCTGTTCCATCAAAAGTAGAGCTAGAACTCTGTCGAGGATTTCTTTTTCGATCTTGCTCTTTCTTCTGAATTTGCTGAAATGCTGCTTCACGAAGAAGACGTAATTTTTCTTCTACCGTTCTTAACTTTAAAACGCAAACAGATCTTTGAAGCTTCGATTTAATGAAGGTCATCGCCTCTTCAAATTTAGAACCCGATACTTTGCTACCATCAACCTCAAGAAGTACATCTCCAACTCGGACATCTGTTTCTCGAGCTGCGTAACTTCCTGATTGAATGCTTTTCACAACGATATTTTCTTCACCCCAATCTGTTTCAAATCCAAGCCCCAATAATCGATTGGGTGGAAGCTCGATAGAATACTCTGCCGCTCCGCGAGTGTTTACGTGTGGGATGGAAGCTAAATCAACCTTTTTCTTTAGCTCAACGGTAAACACACCAATTTGATCAAGATTGAAGCTCACGCTTTTCTCCCAAGGACCTTCGGCTTTGATATAAATTTGACGATCCCCAAAAAGGTACGGTAAATGATAGGGTCGACTATGTTGTGGTGAAATATCAACTTCATGAGACGTTTCTTGAAAGTTTCCGACCTGTCCAACTTTTAAAACAACATTCATTCTGTTTACAATTATGAACCGAGGAGTGAATCGAACAATTTTTGTGTACTGTGCCAGTCTCCCAGGTGCTGATTTTATTTTCAAACCAACTTCTATGATCCCTTTTTCTTGATGGTTAACGACTAACGCTTGATTGACTCCAACATTGAGTAAACTGAATGATTTGCTCCATTCGCTATTGTCAAGTTGCAGCTTCACCGAACCTTTACTGCTTAGAAGACTTGTATCCTCCTGAAAATTGAACATGTATGCCAATTTCACGATTTGTTCGAAGTTGACGTCACTGAATAAGTTCGAGAGAGGGGAATCAATTTCAATTTCGCGATGGAAATTACTGTGTAAAGGGCCCTGGCACCCTGGAAAAATTGTCCAAAGATTCATTCCCTCGATCTTTCGACTAACATCATTTTTAGAAGACTCAACTGTCAGGCGTTGCTTCACTGAAACTGGAGAAAAAGTTGACAGCTTGCCACTCCTATAAAAAGTTACTCGAAAAAATAGAAACGAGACAGTCAACTTACTTATCGCTCCTCACAGACCCAGCGGTGAGTTCCTCTCCTCCTTCTTCTCGAATTTGGAAGGAATATTGAGACGTGTTGACGATCCAATACGGGCAATAAACAGTTATATGTCTTTGACCTCCTGCTCCTTCCTTATTCTCAATGTTTAACCTCAAGCCTTGACCCACAGAATCGTACAAAGTAATAGTTGAGACGGATTCTGACTCATTTTCGTCAAGGATTCCTTCAATGGTTCTTTGGAGTGCATTTGCAAACAAGCTGCGATCGGTACTTCGAAACTTCGGCTGATGTATGAGGATGCCTTCAGACGCCCTGCAATATGGTAGATTTACAGAGAGAAGTAACGGTTCCTCTAATGAAACCGTGTGAATAGATTGAAGATTCGTGGCCTTGATCTTTGCGCTCCATAGTTCACGCTTCTCAGTCGCATGCAAAATTTCAAAGTCAGCTTCACAAGGAAGTAAATTTTCAATTGTAATGGGTGGATGAATCACTACAAGCAATTAAAAAAAGAAATTTAAATGAAAACTTTGACTTACCAATCGTAAAATTTCGATGCTCATCTACATGAACAGAGCGGAAACCTTCCTTCTTCCCTCTTTCAGAGACAGCACGACCTTGAATGTTTGTGTCATGTAAAATTTCTATGCTGTAGCAAAACGGAGGTAATCTAAAAATGGCAGCACGTTCTCTCTCCGCAGACCAGAATTGATCGATTTCTAAACTCTTTCGAACATTGTTTCGTTGGATTTTGCGGCTACGTTCTTCTGGATTAATATGGCAGGAGACATGAAGAAAATCAGAATCAGATTTATTCAAAATACCTCCCACCTCAAACTCGGTAGTATTTTTCCGATCTCGATAGGCCAGATGAAACAGATTAATAGGGTCTGTAGAGTAATTTATTGTACCAGGGGTGATATTAAGCCGTGCAATCAATTCATCTCTTACTGTTGAGGAGTCTGTGGGTTGAAGATATAATAGACCAAGAGAAGAGCCACTCGTTGTGAGAATACTTTTAGATAATAAGCTGATCGGGAGATACAAATTTTCTCGTGCATTCAATTCGAATACTGAACTGACAGAATCAGAGTCAATATCGTTAGTCGCATCGGTATTGGAATCGCTTCTAGTTAAAATTCGCACAGAATGCCCGCATTCGTTGCGTATGGAGAAAACTGATCTTAAAATCATCATTCGCCCTTGATTGAAGGGAACTATTTCTATTAGAAGCTTCAAAACGGTCTTAATTCTTTGATCATTATGATAAACACTTGTTGCATCAGATCTCCCAAGGATTGGAGACAGGTGCTTGTACTGAATCCCCAACTCATCTGCTTGAATTGCCTTAATCCAACGGTAGCCACTAATTTGGAGAGCTAATCTATTACCAACCAGTTTTTTACGCATTCGAGATCGAGCAAATTCATTCCTCCCTTGCTGCACATCAAAAGCCTCTTCAACGACTTTATGGTTTCGGATTAAAGTTTGTGAGGGTACAAAGTTGAGCAGTCCACGTTCTCCAGAGCCCAAGTATTGCACCGTTTGCTTTCCTCCTTCCCATTGTTGCAGGTACCTAATCGATTGACCAGTTAGATTCAGTAAAGAAAATCCTACTCGAACCACTGGATTGAGAGATAACGATCGAAAATGTTCGATGCGAGAAGCAGCGAGTACGTTAGCTGCATTTGTGTTTGTAAGTGAAAATGCTCGTTCTCTGGAATTCTTTACACTGTAAAATTCAAGTGGTGATGTTTGCTCAAACGTATCAACAATAGCATGTTTGTCGAAGGCAGCATTCCCCTAGAAAAAAGTTAGCGCAAATTGCAATGTTTTACTGCGCTTACCCGAGAGGAAGTGGTCGAAGAAAGTACATCTAGACTGCGAATGGAATCAAATAAAGTGTGAATGATCGCACCAGATACGTTGAAATGGAATGGTGTATCAAATCGAATGGTTAGCCCGTCACCATGATCAAATGTCTACACCGAAATAAGCACATCAAGAAAAGGAACGTCTTGAAGTCTTACCTTCTCATAAAGAAGATGTGCTCCACACGGTTCAACAAACGGTTCCCAACATTTTTTGAGGTTATTAAAGGAATCAATCCAAGTTATAGCTTCCAAATATACACGAGCTTCTTGCTTGAGTGCACTGTCGATTTGATCTTCAGTTTCAAGGCCTGTGGAGGCAACAGTAAAGTGGTCTCTGTGAACAATACTAATAGAATGGCGATTATTTATTGATGATTTTAGCAGACTTTGGCGATTATTGTTAACGCTCTTTTGAAAATTTGAAATCTGCAAATTCTCTTGGATTCCTTTATTATGGAATGCGATTGCAAATTCTTGAAGGAAAGCCTAACGATAGGTTAGATGCAAACAAATGCAAGAAGAAGAAGATGGAAACCTGGAAAAACGGGAGATGCATGCCTAAAGTGTTATCTATTAAGAGTAATCTCACTCCCGCCAACTTTGCAAAACAGTTGACTTGCGAAAATCTTTGCAAATAAGTTGGTTCATCAGCTTTAGCTTCACTCGAATCATTTTCTAAATCCAAGAATTTAGAAATAGTTTTCCAAATCATTGATACGTCTTCAAAGCTGATCACAATGTCGGAGGAGTCAAGAGGAAAATTTTTGGACAAAGTAATGAGCGAATTCAAAAAATTAGTTTCTGGAATAATTATATCCAACCCCGCAACTTCCTCATCCATTTTGAAATTATTCAAATTTCTGAGAAGCTCAGCACATGTGATTTCAACTTTGAAGTCTTGAGTATTTTGTTCGCTCTGATGAAGTTGATAGATAAAAAGGTTCATAAATTCTAACAAAGTTTTTGCACTTCCAAAACCTGAAGATCCTCTTGCTCCCCTATAACTGAGATAAGTTTCGAATTCCTTCACCAGCACTAACGATAGAGACTGCAGATCATATGACGTTTTAACTGATCCTTTCGTATCGTAACAATATCGGTAATTTGCTCCATTGTCAACTTCGGCGAATAAATAAGTTTGGGAATCATAGTTAAGCAAAGCAACATGAGGTTTATGCAGGAGTAACCGGAAATCAGTTCCTCCATAGGGTAGAAGGGACGAATTCAAACGACAATACGTTGCCAACGAAGGACTTCCAAATTCTTCAAATCGAAAGAAACAAGAAAAATATTCTGCGAGGAGCAGGGTGATATCAAGATGGGAGACAAATAAATCAGCAGAATCTAGATAGAGATTGATATTCATCCAATTCAAGTAACTGGACATGAGAATCCCCACACTTAACGGCATCTGAGTGCCATCTTTAACATCACTATCTTCATCACCATCAAAGAATCTTGGAAAGTTTATCAAACCAAATTTACCTTCAAGATGCTGAGAGTTGCCCACAGAAAGGAGGGTAGACTTGGCGCCTGTGATCATTTCACTACCTATTCTTCCATCGATAACTCTTGCCGAAGAAGCAGTTACTCCAATCTGGGATACATCATTGTCCGCCAAGACTTGAACAATCAAGCTTTGAAGTTCAATCTGACCAACCGGATAAACAGCCCAGTGTTGTCTTCCGTTGGATGTTTGTTTGGATGAAATATCAAAGAGACTAAAAAGTGGATGTTCAAAATTGAGCGAACCTCTATCAAGACTTCCATATCGCCTTAAGTATTCATATGACGGAATACTGCGCGAAAAGATACCATCATCTATTGCCAAGCTAAGTTGTATCTTCGACTGAACTACAAGAAGCTCGAATGTCATTTCTCGATCCATATAATACGAAAAGTATTGAGAGTCTCCATAGCGATCAACTTTCAGATCTTCATGTTTCGAGGCGGTAGGAAACGTCAAGTCGTTTAAATCTGTAAACTCATCTTCGTTTGGCTCACTTGTTTCATGAAAATTATCAAACCAGAAACCAAGAAGAAGATAAAACTCTGCCTGTGTTACCGCAAGATCAAGAGTTCTAGAGTTCAGGACATCACAAAAGAGGAGCTTCATCTCTCTCTCGGACACATCAACGATAACGTCTAGATTTGCTAACTGCCTGGTAATTTGGTGCCAAAGCTGCGCTTTGTCATTTTCCCATTTCGTTATCCCTCCATGATGTCGAATTGAAGAAAATAGTGGAGCTTCCAACTCCTCTGAAAGAACAATTTGGCGCATCGGTAGCGCGTGTTCATCGAATCGGGCACTTAAAGGAGAGATGGATGAAAATATGTGAACCTCTCTCAGCATAACGGCAATACGTAAGACCGATCCAGCGAAATTGGATGTAACACGATTCACTGCGAGCACACCTTTTAGAGCATCATAATAATCATTTGATTTATCGTACAAATTTCCCATGTTCAATTCAACAATTTCAAACAGTTTGTCCAGTGATTTGGTAAATCGACAATCTTCCATACGATCAACCAGAATCCATTCATTTTTATCGCCATCAAAACTAAGGACGGAACCTGACTGATTAGAGATTTCATCTTCTCGAGGAGCGGAAACAAGTTTGCTTGAAGGAGCTATGCGAGTTAGAGCATTCTGAACGGTCAGCCCTAAGAGGTCAGAAGATTGGGAATTCCGGGGAACGATCACAGAGAGATCACTTGTAATTAGAATAACTTCAACTTTGGCTCCGTCTTCAGTTGGGGTCGATTGAACTGAACTTGTTGTCTGCTCATCACGAAGAAAATTTTGAATAGGATAAACCACTTGGCTGTTGATGTAATCTATTGCTTGGAGGATGAATCGATAGAAGAAACATACACGCAATGAATGCAGTCGTATTATAGTTGAGAGAATATTAATGTCTTCCGACTTTTGAGTGGTTAGGATAAAAGTAGCAACATCACTACTACTTTCATCATTCCAAATTACATCTCGATACTGACGAGCGTAAAATGTCAAATCTAAAAGCCTTAAACTACCAATACTGCCACGAAAGTCGTTTTGTCGACTATGAGTAAACATTCCCTGAAACTTGTCAAATTTTAACATGCAGAAATTTTCTTGTTTGCTTGTAAAAAGAAGTTGAACTTGACTAATTTTGTACGATATATCATGACTCTGTGTCAAAAGTACAGTGAGTTCAGGACCAATCGATTCTTCCCCCAACAAATTTTCCGTGGGTAAATCTAAAGGCATCGAACTCGATGAGGGTGAGGCTTGACCTTTAATGAAAGATAATTTTTCTAGAATCTCGATAATACTCAAGGCGTCAAATTCAACCCACACTTCCCCTAAATCCAAAAACCAATCGTTGTTTCTCGTTTCTCTAAGTTTGATTTTTCTGTACAACACCGCAGCTGAGTATCCACCATCTCCGTAGCTAAAATTTTCACTTTTAGAAACTAAAGAAAGAAAAGTTGAGCGGGAAAGCGGTTTCTCGACTTCATCTTCAGTCGTAGAATCCAGCACATCGAAGTCTTGATCGAAAAAGGAAAGAGAAGCGTTCAAAGCTCTATCGGTTTCAAATGACACCAGCGATTTATATTCCTCATGACACCCAATTTGAACGAGAGATGTGGCTCGGTTGTTGAAGACTATTAATCGATTGACTTCCAGGATAACCGAATGATCGTACGTTAGGTTCTGTGAAGTAACATCGATTCTGACACAATTCACTCCAAATATTATTCTACTAAAGGTGCAAACAGTATCCGAACCAGCAAGTTTCCGAGCATGATTCATGAATATTCCACCATCTTCCTGGGAATACACTCTCATTGACGAGTTTCGACTCAGATCTAAAGCGATCTCCTTCAAAACTGTACTCGCGATGTTAACGTCGACTCCTATTGTTTTGAAACGATTCTTAGTTTGGCGGAAGAGAACCGCTCGATTAATACCATCGGTCTCGAATTTCACAAATTTGTGACCAAACTCTTTCAAAATATCCATGATAAGGGCTCTATCATCTGAAGGTGTATTTACCTCATCCACTAAATTCATAAGCTTAAAGTTGATACCAGTGAGTATAACTCTGAATACATTCTTGGAAATTTTCGCCAAATTAGCTATACGTGGTGCATTAAAACAAGATACTTTGTTGGTTTCTCCACTTGAAAAAAAATTAACCAAACATAAGCTATTTTCAAGAACCTAAGAAAGTGTTGTAACAATATTCGTTCAATCGCAAAATGAGAAGACTTACAGATTGATTCAGCTCTATTTGAATGTTCCCCACCACTACACCGGTACACATTTCACAAAAATCCAGCTGTGGTGGTTGATTCAACAGGTATAGTGATACCGCGAGGGGAAAAGGAGAAATTACGGAAAGTGACTTCGAAAGCTGTTTGTCAATATACGCGAGCTGTACACTTCTTAATTGAATAATCAAGTCAGAATGGATAGGACTGACAAAGGGCTTCAAATCTTCGTTGACCTTTTCGAAAGACATTAGAAATTCTTCGTCCTCCAAACCAAAACGATTATTCTGAACTAACTTCTTGTAATCTCCAGATCGCAAGTGAAAGTTCTCCAACGTTAATAGTAAACTGGTATCCTCTTTCAATGCTACGCTGATATCAGCACGGGGAAGAAGAACATCGAGACTAAACTTAGTTGGTTGCTGAAACGACATGCAATACCGATTCATTGAGACTGTTGCCAACAAATTCTTTTCGGTTCTTCCAATTAGATCATCTGGACGAGGTTGATTCATTAGATGCTGGAGAGTTGAGCTAACACTCAACCATGGGCTGAGAGAGATGTTCACCATTATTCTTCCTAAGGTAACATCACCGACAACATGGTTGGTGGTGGGGGTGTAAAATGCAAAGTTTAATTCGTTTCGTAGATTTGAACAGCTGAAACCTTTGAGATTGTGATATTTATTTGTGGGTGTTTCTGACTGAATTTTTGGTTTGCTGAGGTCAACAAACTGGAAATTAGATCGAACAGCGAACTTTGATGGATCGAAATTGTCAGAATAAGCAAGACTCAAAAGCAGTAGGTTGTTGCAAAACACAGAGCCAGATTTCAGGTCAAGTGAAAAGCTGCAGAACTCATCACCTATCACAGATACAACAGCCTTCATATTGCTCACTAAAAGCAGAAATCTGTTCACCGCTGCTGAAGAGTGTGGATCGGGTTTCCAATAAAAGGAATCAGTCGAAAAAAATGATTCGTGGCGGAATTGTCGAGATAACAACTTCGGGTTATTGGTTTGGCTAGGATAATCGCAAATATTGATCGTTAATCCATCAAAATGAAAAATGAAATGAAATGAGGGTTTTGATCGCTTTGATGAGCTTGGTTCTAAACGGAAAGAGGATTAGGAAGCTTTAGAAATGATAAATTGTTCCGCGGATTACCTCGGGGCAACCAAAGAAAGCCTTTTGAAGGTACATCATCTTTCAAAACAACTTTTTCCAAGATATGTGGCTCAAGTCCTCTGAGAAGAAATATTGAGTCGATTCTTGTTCTTGTATTTACAATGGTGTCAATGTTTAGCACCGATTCAATTTCGATCAATCGCTTTGACAAGTCTTCTCCGACAGAAAAACTCTCAACACGATTGCGATAAGTTGGAGGGAGTATTTCAGTAGTCTTTTTATATTCCTGACTCAATATTGCCCAAACTTTTTGTAGATACTTGAATGAATATTCAGAAACTAAAGCATCAGTCTTTACTAATTGGAGTTGTAATCGCTGGAAGATCTTGGGACCACATCGCATTAAGGATACCCCGTAATAAGCGATCTTCCAAAGACTAACTGATTTTGAGCAGTTCTTTCTTCTGCACGTTTCTTTGACAAGCTCTTTAAGTCTCAATAGTTGACGATTCACTCCACAAGTCCTATAGTAGTCTGTGATCAAATTTAATAGTCGCACAAAACTACTCTGCATGTTTATTTGAACTTCGTCCAACTTTAGATCGATATGTAAAGTGTGTATTTGAAGTGTACTTCCTAAAGAGCAAGCCAAATTTATCTTTGTCTTGAAACTGAACGGATGGACGAGCAGAGTTCGAAATAACAAACGACCAGCTTCAGGTTGGTCCAATAATTGAATCATTCTCTCCACACGAAGAATTGGACTGAAAGAAATTGAAATATTTCGAAACTGAATCACTTTAGCATGAGTTTGTGCCTCGGAAGACATCTGTTGATCGGTACTTTGAGTATTCTCGATGGTCAGAGAATCTAATATTATCCTAAAGCAACAAACTTCTTCATTAGTCACCATAACTAAAAGATTTAATATCATTCTACAAATCTATAAGACAAAGAATTCTCATAGCAGAACAAACTTACCCACGAACAACAACTTCAGATTGTAAGAGAAATTTCTCTAAAACTTTGAGGATACAATTTTTAAAAGACTCTGTGAGGCCTTTCTTAGCTGATCCAGGATCAAATCCTAAAGCTTGAAGTTGACGCATCAAAATCTCTCCCTAAATGTCTGAATTAGCCAAAAGAATAAATAATAGCCATGAAAGAACAACCTTGCGTTTTTCAGGATCTTGAATCCGGTCTTTGGAAGGTTGTTCGTCTTGAACACCATCATAGCTTAATAGAAGAGTAAACTCAACAGAATCTATATCTAGCCTCAGACGATTCGAAATCCTCCAACCTAAGTTCAGGCTAAGACAAAACTGTTCGATACTTCCTTTAAGAAGAGTTGCACGAAGCTCCCCAAACTCGAGAGTCGTCCTTCTCATAAGCTAAGATAGTCGAATTCACAGAGAGAATGATTATTTCGATGCTTCTTACTAAGTTTGAGAGACCAATCTTTCCCGATAGAAGGTCAATCTACAATAAAGCGTGATTCAAACAAAGGATAGCAAGAATGCGTCATACATCAATCACATCATCTTGAATGTCTTCAAAATATTGAGATAGAAAGGGTTTGATGTATTTTAGGAATACTGATTCCATCTCTTGCACTCTGACTGTATAATCTTAAATCGATCACATGAAATTTAACTGTTCGGAGTACGGTTCGTTTGAGTCTCAAGACGATCCGTTTGAAAAGCGCTTTTCAATAATGAATGTGACCGTTACAAATAAATGCAAGAAAAAGAGAATAAATAATAAATAATAAATAATAAATAATTGAAGGCTTTTAAGATGATGCAGGAGCAAGAAGAGATCTGGCTTCAAATGTTTGAGCGGAAAATTAAGAGTAAATCGTTTGAACAGTTTTCTTTACTCATGTTTGATTTCAAAACTGCCAAAATTGAACAAAAGCAGTTACTCCACCCAATTCTCTTTTCTGATCATTTATCTTCAGTTTATTGGAAGGGCTACATTGAGTATGCGTTTCAAACTTTTAAAGAAAAGAAACTTCATCTTCAGCGGCTCATCAACAAAGCACTGGAGCTACTCGAAGAAAAGAAATTTTTGTGTGATCGATCATTTTTAGCAATTCATTTATCTTCCATTGAATTGAAAAGGTAGACTCATTCTTTCCATAGTTGCGATTACTAATTGCTTTTGTAGTTCTAACGAAGAAAAGGCAAAGTATTTTCAGGGGATTTTGTTCAAAAGATCTATCGGAGTTGTTTTCGCCGATTTATTCATCAACTGGTCGAAGGTTGCACCGACATTTGATACCTCGAGTAGTAATTTACTTTCACCGAAACAAATCTTGGAGAAAGTAAGCAATCTGCGATTTTTTGAGCCTTTACTTATGTTAATTAACTGTTAGGGAATCGAACTTAAGGCAGAGCCCGTGTCCCTTATACGTGAATACTCTTCGAGTTTGTTTAATAGTGATCCTTCAACGAGCGAGTTTTTCTCACAGGATGAAGCAGGTGATGGAGAGCAGACAACAAGGGTCGCATCAACTTCCGAGATTAAAAATTTAATGCAAACAGTGCAAGCCCAAGTCAAAGTTGAGAGTGAAAAACCGAAACGAGTTGAAATAGAAGAGAGGAAACGAAAATTAGAATCTATGGACAATGTTTTTAATCAACCAGTTGAAGTTGGGAGTGATAATTCGGAAACATCAACTATCAAAGTCCCAACACAAAATGTGAAGGAAATATATGAAGCAATACCGAAAATAACTCCAAAGCTAAATCAAAATCAAAATCAAAATCAAAATCCACCCGTCTCTTCAGGATCCAGCAAGCGGAGAAAAGTGTCATTTTTAAGTTCATCTGGATCTCAACCAACCAACAAAACTTGCAGCTCTGATACTCCAAACGATAACATATTTCTTCAGAAAGAAAAATATTTTAATTTGAATGAGAAGACATATTTCAAACTCGCAACAATTGGTAAAGGGGGTAGTTCAACAGTTTTCAAAGTTATTTCTCCGAAGGATGGTGGTATTTATGCATTAAAAACGGTGGATTTATCTAAGCATTCTTCTGGCGATGAGGAGGAAATTGAACAGGTGTTCAATTCTTACGGGAATGAAATCAATCTATTAAACAAGCTGAAACATAGCAGCTCTTTTATTATTGATCTGATAGATCATCAAATATTTGTCGAGGAGAGAAAAATAGCGATGTTGTTAGAACTTGGTGACATCGACTTAGCCAAGCTGCTCAGTCAATCGACCAAAGGCGCAAATAATGGAAATCAGTCTATGGCATTGGATCCAATCTTTGTAAGAATGCTCTGGAAAGAAATGCTACTATCTGTCCAACATATTCATGAAAACAGAATAGTTCACGGTAAGGGTTTAGTCTCTCAGAGCTTCGGACCTCAGATTTTACCAATTTTCTAGGTGATTTAAAACCAGCAAATTTTGTATTTGTCAAAGGACATTTGAAACTTATTGATTTTGGGATAGCAAAAAGCTTTTCTGTTGATACTACAAACATTTATAGAGACTCTCAGATCGGAACGGTGAGTTGCTCAGACTTTAAGTCTCTTGGTTAAACTTTCTTTTCAGGTTAATTATATGGCCCCCGAAGCAATTAATCCGACTGCTGACGCTGTGACAGATGCGAATAACTCTGCGCACAAGAGAGGTGGGATGAAAATCGGTCGACCAAGTGACATCTGGTCTTTAGGGTGTATTTTATATCAAATGATTTATGGAAGACCTCCTTTTGCATCCTTAAACACAATCCAAAAATTAGTTGCTATTCCAAATCCTAATTATGAGATCCTTTATCCCTCACATGAAGACTTGGATGCCGTGGACTCGATTAAGTGTTGTTTAGTGAGAAATCCTCGACTACGAGCGTCTATTATTGGTGAAGGAGGCTTATTAGAAAAGCCATTTCTGAGAATCTCCAGGAATTTTTCATCAGAGGATAGAAAAGACGACACAGCGATTCTTTCGCCTATAGCCACAAAGCTTGCATTGCAAGAACATGCAAAGTCCAAATTGAAAAATAATGACTTGCAGAATATTCTCGGTTGGCTTGATTCTGTAGATTGGACTTCTTTGATCCCGCAACAAAAGCGGAATTCGATTCATGAAGACAGTCGTCCCTTGCTCACAAACATAGAGGATCAGAGGAAAGAAAATATTTGTCCACAGCCTCGGACATCAGCTGGATTATCAAAGCAGAAACTTCTACCTGTTAATTTAAAGGAAGAGATTATCCAATCAGAGAATAGATTAGTTCCTCTCCAATCGAAAGAAGCAAGCACAAAAGCTTCAAAATGGATGAAGGGAAATGTTAGTGAAGCTAATGATATGAAATCAATCCTTGAAAAAAGGATGGTTCAGATGAGGTAAGTCTTTGTAATTGACTGTTATTTTATATTTTATTTCAGTTTGTTTCATAGAAAATTTTTGGAAGTTGAACAAGAGAATGTTACTTCAACTGAATCCTTGAATTTAAGTGGATTCTATAGTCAACTGTAATTCGACTGTATTCGATGGTTGTTACGTCATCGTTGTAACTGTTTCTATTGTAAATAAAAGAAGGATATTATATCGCGAGAATTGTGTTGGTCGTTGAGGCCGAGTACGGCCGAAGTTGCACAATAACTAACAGCAATCTCTCTGTAGACCTTGTCATTGCTAAGGTCCATCTCACTGGGACAGCTTATAGAATCCTGTCCTAACACCAACTAGGAGCTCATTATGACTGAAAATAATAACCACACGACAAATGTTCCGAATATTTCTCCGCTTGCAAAGTATAAGCTAGTATTTCTTGGTGATCAAGGTGTTGGGAAGACATCTATCATCACACGCTTTATGTATGACACATTTGATAAAAATTATCAGGTATTTGCATGCCATTAGTTTTGGAACTTTAATCATTCGAAAATTTAGGCGACCATCGGTATAGACTTTTTATCTAAGACCATGTATCTTGAAGACAGAACTGTGCGGTTACAACTTTGGGATACTGCAGGACAAGAGAGGTTTCGGTCTCTGATACCATCATATATTAGAGATTCTTCTGTTGCTGTTGTAGTATTCGATATAACAAGTAATGTTCCGTTTCCTATCTCCTCTTGATCTAATTTGAGTTGTGTAGATCGAGCTTCGTTTCTTAACACTTCGAAGTGGATCGAAGATGTTAGGAATGAACGAGGAAACGATGTAATAATAATTTTAGTGGGAAATAAAACAGATCTCTCGGAGAAGCGACAAGTATCAGTTGAGGAGGGAGAAGATAAGGCTAATAAAGAGGGGATTATGTTTATTGAAAGTAGTGCAAAGGCAGGTTTCAACATTAAAGCTTTGTTTCGTAAACTTGCCACAGCACTACCAGGGGCCGAAGCGGCTCCAGCACAACCTCAATCGAATTGTAAGAGCCTCTCTTTCTCTTCGTAACTGTTTTGCTCATTTTTTTCGCAGTGATAGACATCAAACTAGCAGCGCCGAAAAAGACCACCACAGAAGCAACAGAGAGCAATGGGGATAGTAATAATCAGCAGCAACCATGTGCGTGTTAATTTTTAATTGAAACAATTTTGATATGAACAAGTATCTACATATTTGGGAATTATGACCGATCGATTATCGATGATTCTTATCGATTGTTTTGCTGGTAAGATGAGAAAATGCCGCCTTGAGGAGGTGCATTTTGTCGTTCAGTTACATCTTGTCGAGCTTCAGAAAACATATCTTTATCCAACTTTTCGTTTGGCCCAAAGGTAAGATTCACAAAGGTCAGGAGCAAATGAGATAGTAACTCGGTATCTGAACTAATCGGAAATATCTACAACAGTTGACATCAATTAAACTCTCGGTGCAATTAAACTCGATTACCTTCACGTAACATTTGGTTGAATAGTGTCCGCGAGGAGAGCGCAGATTCATAATCGAAATTATTGTACTCCCAGGACCTTTTCCACTAGAGCAACGAGTAAATACCGAACTCAAATTTGCAGCATCCACTTCGTTGAGATTCAAGACTCGCAAAACTTCGCGATTCTCGATATCACTCTGATGGACGATAAAAATGTGAACAAGAAGAATAGGGATTTTCACAGACCTGAGAGAATCCAGTGAATCGGGTAAATTGAAGATTCACATGCAAGCAAACGAAAGGATTGTCAGATTTGACGAGAGCACGAATCTTTTCCGAGATGAGAAATGAAGTGTAAAAGAAAGAGAGAGAGACAGAGAGACTGATTACCTCGTTACTTGGTTGCAAAGCCATTTCTAAAGTATTCGGAACGATGGAATGTTCTGGGAGCAGTCCGGCTGTCCTCTAAAGAGAAAAAGATTTGGTTAGAAAATGAACGAAAACAAGAAAGACAATCAACACAAGCGCATTCAGATTCCAAGACCAATCACAGTAAATCAGAAAGGTAGTGACAAATAATTTGGATATGTAACTCTTCATCATGCGTCAATGAGAATAGAGCATTACCTGCAATTGTTGCATGAAACTCATCACATCAAAGATTATTTCAATCGACACAATCTTATTCATGTGATTGAATTCACAGGAAAGCATGCCAGGTTGTAAACAGGAGTAACAGGAACTAAAGTGCTCTTGACCTTCGATTCTTAGAATAAATCGACACATCACAGTACTTCCAGCAGCTATGGTATCCTCTTTACTCGTATGATAAACCAATTTACAAAGGGTGTCATTTCTAATATTTCAAATCAGAATATTTCTCAAGTTCGAGAGAGAAACGAACCTGATCATTCCTTCCTTCCAACCAACTGAACCGATACCAATACTTTCAACCATAATGGATAAACTCATCAAGTCCGCTAATATTGCATCGATTCCTTTTTAGAGTCTGTCAACGTTGTTACGAACTGACGGGAATAATTCTCACCAGATAGTTTTCGGATATTTCCGCTGATCTCATTTTTGAAAAAGAAGCGATACGGTGTAATAGGCATAACTAATGATACATTCTCGTCCAAAATTTGCTCCCATTTACTTCGGTCTTGCTCATTTCGAGCTCGATAGGTTAAAAATAGGAGCACAGCATTCTTCCGCTCCAACTCCTAGTGAATGGTCAAAATAATTCCCAAAGATGAGCTTTCACTACCTTCGAGTAGACGCTTTCTGCAAAACTTCGTCGTTCAATATCTTCAACATCTTTGATTTTCTTCATTTCTTCCACCAGCTGCTTAAGCTTCATGATGTAAGCCTTCTTTCTCAGTCGAGTGTTTTTAGCGTGTTCTCGATTTCGATCACGGCTAGATACGACATTATTGCGATATTTATTTAAAATTGTACTCCAACCTTTGCTGAGCTTTCTCATCGGCATTGAGAGGTTTGCGCTTTCTCACAGAGCGATCAATATCAAGGATAGAATTCGCAACTTCAGCGTGAGCTGCATCGCGCAATTCCTTTTCTAGATTCCAAAATTACTCCGGAAGCGAGGAGATTACAGAGAATACTACCGTTAAACTGAATCACTTGTTTTCTACCATTAAGATTCTACTGATGTAAAGGCAACTACGAGCAGATAGGGAAGCTTACTTTAAACTGACTGGGATCGTTCATTAGGACTTGTAAGATCACTTGCTCATGATTTAAGAGGGGTTGAACCTCGTTCATTTGAAAGCCTTGAACTTCCATTATCTTTTTTTTTTTTTTTGTTAAGAGAAAAAATGTCGACTTCGAAGGAAATAATAAAAGAGGTTTTTTCGAAATCTCGATTTTATTAAAACGACCTCTGCATCGTTTTTGCATTCAAAACGATTTGCACCTCTCACTCCACATAAATACACACCCCACACAACACACAACTTTTTACACACCCGTATCAAAACATAGGAGAGAGGAGAACTGAGACGAGACCAACGAATGAGGAATTAGAAGGATACTTTGCGAATAGAAGAATAATCACAATTTATTCCATCTGAAACTAAGTTATTTCACAAAGATATTTCAGTTTGAAATATAGCCGACTTAGTTTGAGCACTTTGAATCTTTAATTGCTTCTGAATACAAAAGATGACTACGAAGGACGTTGAACTCGGAGCTTATCATGCAGTCCAGTCTGAGTTGGGTTCAGTTGATAATACAAAGTTGAGAAAAAGAAACACTTTCTTCTTCGATGTGTCGTTCTCTGTCAAGCAGAAGGACAAGAAGAGAATGATTGTTGATCGCGTTTCTGATATCGTTCAGAGTGGACAGATGTTAGCTATCATGGTAAGAAATGACCTTGAGACACAGTACCGATATTTGTCAAGCTAATGCTCTCTCAGGGTCCCTCAGGAGCTGGAAAAACATCTTTGCTTCGCATTCTCACCATGGAGGCCTTTGGTGGAGTGAGTGAGGGCACAGTGACATTCAATGGCATGCAGATGTCCCCATCCTTGTTTAAAGCAAAGTGTGGACTGGTGGCTCAAGAAGATTACCATTGGGCCTTCTTAACTTGTCGAGAGACGATTTCATTCGCAGCGGATTTATTGTTAGCGGGTATGACAGCAGATGAGAAGAAAGCTCATGTGAACCACTTGATCACCAAGATGGGATTGGACTCATGCGCGGAGACTTTAGTAGGTAATGCTTTCATCCATGGGTTATCAGGCGGTCAGAAGAGACGTTTGTCGATCGCAGTAGCGATTTTGAAGAGACTAGAGCTGATCTTCCTTGATGAACCAACATCAGGTAACGAGTATGCTATCAATATATCTTGTTTGTCTAATTTATCAATATATTCTGATTGAGCAGGCTTGGATGCTGCGGCAGCTGCTGGGATCATGGAATTCATAGGTCAAGTGACAAAGGAAGAACAGCTCATCACAATCTTCACGGTGCACCAGCCCTCCACAAACATTTACAATTCATTCGATCGAATTATGCTGTTGTCGAAGGGTCGTATCGCCTATAATGGCGTGAAAAATGATGTAACCACTTACTTGGGCGAGATTGGATATCCGTTACCAGCTCAAACGAACCCAGCAGAGTTCATGTTGGACATCGTGAATACGGACTTTACAGATGATGAACAAGTAGAATCTATCTTGAACAGCTATGATCGCATCGCTAGACCAAAGAACCGAGAGAGAATTGATGCGATTCAAGCACTAAGTACTCGCGATGATGAGGACAAGATTAAGACTCAAAAGGTTAGCGTTTGGGAGCAGACAGGGATTATGTTTAGGCGACATGGATTGCTTTCGATGAGAGATCCTCTAATTTACTCAGGAAGAATTGTCATGTTCTTCTTCCTTTGCATTTTTTTCGCGATCATCTATGTTGAAGGGAGAGACCTGGTGCAAGATCAAGCTCTTAATCACTTCTGGCTTGCTGTGTGGTGTATTAGCGTCCCAACAAATGCCGCTGTCATAGCAGTTTATGTCTTCAACACTGAATTCAAAACTATCAAGAAGGAAATTAAGAATGGTATGGTCGATGCAATTCCATATCTCTTCTCGAACTCCATACTTCAAATCCCTATGATGTTTCTCATGGCTATCGCCTCTATCTCTGTGGCAGAATATGGAATCATCAATTACAATAGAGATCATTACGGCCAAATGCTTCTGATCTACAGTTTAACGATGTATTCCTATGAAAGTATCGCTCAATTACTCTCTATCGCCTTCGACAATCCTCTCTTAGGCATGTTGCAGTACGTCAATGTCTGGTTCGCTTCATTTTTGTTTTGTGGATTATTCTTGAAGATTGATGCAATTACATGGCCGTTTAGAATCTTCTCTTATATTCTTCCCTTCCAGTATACTTTGAGAACAATGGCATACGTGGAGTATGATGTAAGTAAATCCCTATTTTGTTCTGTGAGCCTTTGCTAAGACAGCATTCTCTCTTGTACATTGCAGGGGACAACTTGGGGTGGCGCGTATTTCTGCTCTGACACAGATCCTAACTGCACCAATGGCTTCTATTGCAACTCAGAGCCTTGTTACGGACGAACAGGTTTGCAGATCTTAGACTCTTTGAAAGACACTTTTCCTCTCCTGTCATCGAAAGATTACTTCGCCACTGATGTCGGTATCTTAATTGCCATTGCTGTGGCCTGCAAGCTGATGTTCGTTATTTTAATGGCGATTAAAGCACGAGTAGAATCAACGATCATTCCTTTCGAGAGTAAGACGAGAACGAGTTCTCCTCGATCAGTTGCTGACAGTGCTTAATATGAAGTAGCGGCAATTTTGAGTGTATATAGTGTTAGTGAACAATTTTTGGGTATTCTTTTTCTCGGTCAATTCAAATAAGTAGTTAAATTAAATTCCACAATCTTACGAAAGACAGTTCTTCATTTTTCAACACGAACTATGAACAACTCATTATCATTACGATAAAAAATCGAGACAAACTGCATTCAAGCGTTGCCTGTAACTTTGTTTTCTTGCAACAATTAAAGAATTTGCTGCAGAGTTGTGTTAGCTCCACAACAACAAATGCCCAAATCCCGACAACAAGAAACTCAATCCGAATCTTTGAGAAATGAAACTTCGCTAATTGGTTACAAAGCCATTTCTAAAGTATTCGGAACGATGGAATGTTCTGGGAGCAGTCCGGCTGTCCTCTAAAGAGAAAAAGATTTGGTTAGAAAATGAACGAAAACAAGAAAGACAATCAACACAAGCGCATTCAGATTCCAAGACCAATCACAGTAAATCAGAAAGGTAGTGACAAATAATTTGGATATGTAACTCTTCATCATGCGTCAATGAGAATAGAGCATTACCTGCAATTGTTGCATGAAACTCATCACATCAAAGATTATTTCAATCGACACAATCTTATTCATGTGATTGAATTCACAGGAAAGCATGCCAGGTTGACAGGAAATGCTCTTGATCCTCTGATATAGAGAATAAATAGATTTCCAGTACATTCATTCATGCATGCCTGCATTGTTGCACTCAAAAATTTAGTTGTTTGTTGTTGGTTGTTGGTTGCTTCTTGAAAAGTCGATTTGTAAGGAAATAAAGAAAGAGACTTTTTCGAAATCTCGAGTATTGAGGCGGAATTGTTTAATTCGGAAATTGCAACAACAAATAACATGAGCACGAAAAACAGCAGCCGAATCTCTTCAACAGTGAGAACTGCTGAAGAGATAGATAATGGAACAAAGCCTTTGGCTACCAGCCTTCTTCAAGAGTTCCAAAACTTGAAAGACAAATTCAAGAATGAAGATGAGGGTTATGAAAAAGGTATTCAATGCACTTGCTTCATGCTTCTCATTGAAACGTATTTCGACAGAGTCCCCGTATCAACATTTGGAAAAGGCAACAGTTTTGCAAGAATCTCGAATTTTCCATGATTCCTCAGTTGTTACTCAAAATCCCCGGAAATGCTGTCAAATGATTACAAAATTACTCTTCTTATTAGTGAAAGGAGAGACATTCTCTTCTGCTGAAGTGACAGAGGTCTTCTTTGGAGTCACAAAACTTTTCCAGTCCGATGATGTTAATTTACGGAGAATGATGTATCTTTTCATCAAAGAAATTGCCGAAACTTGCAACCCTGATGATGTGATTATCGTAACGAGCTCTTTAACGAAAGATATGAATACAGGCGAGGATTTGTATCGAGCCAACTCGATGCGAGTATTAGCCAAGATTATCGACGCCACCATGCTTGGTGCAATTGAACGATATTTGAAGCAAGCAATCGTCGATCGTAATGCTTTCGTTGCATCCTCCGCTCTGATGTCTGGCATCCGATTGTTCAAAGCTTGTCCCGAAGTTGTCCGTCGTTGGATAAACGAAGTACAAGAGGCCGTGAACTCCTCATCTGAAATGGTCCAATATCACGCCCTGTCGCTACTTTACAAGATTAAGCAACACGATCGACTTGCTGTCTCGAAGATCGTTCAACAGTTATCGAAGGGTTCTCTCCGTTCTCCTCTCGCTACTTGCTTGCTGATTCGCTATACGAGTAATTTGCTACATGAAGACATGAATAGCACGAATGCCAAGGCTTCTTATCAGTTTTTGGAAACCTGTCTTCGTCATAAGAGTGAAATGGTCATTTATGAAGCAGCTAAGGCGATGTGTAATTTACCTCAAGTTGATAAGAATGATCTCAGTCCGGCAATCACAGTCTTACAGTTGTTTTTATCTTCTCCTAAACCCGCGCTTCGCTTCGCTGCGATGCGTACTCTCAGTGATGTCGCCGTTAATCATCCAATTAGTGTCGCGAAATGCAACGATGATATGGAAACTTTGGTTTCTGATTCAAATCGTTCCATCGCTACTTTGGCTATCACTACATTATTGAAAACTGGGACTGAGTCGAGCATCGAAAGATTGATGAAACAAATTTCCAGTTTTATGAGTGAGATCGGGGATGAGTTCAAAATTGTCGTGGTGAAAGCAATCCGAGAATTGTGTATTAAATACCCGAAGAAACACCGAGTTATGGTAAATTTTCTTGCCACTTTCTTACGCGAAGATGGAGGTTATGAATTCAAGAAGGCGATTGTTGATAGTATCGTGGAATTGATGAATCTGATTGCGGAAACAAAGGAAAGTTCGCTTCTCCAGCTTTGCGAGTTTATCGAAGATTGCGAGTTTTCTGAGCTTATCGTTCAGATAATGCATATTATTGGCAACTTGGGACCAACAACACAATCTCCTTCTCGTTATATCAGATTCGTCTTCAACAGAATGATTCTGGAAAATTCAGTCGTTCGTGCAGCTGCGGTTTCAACTTTGGGGTCATTTGCAAGCAAGGTCCCTGAATTGCGAAAATCGATCATCAGCTTGTTGAATCGCTCTTTGGTTGACGAAGATGATGAAGTGAGAGATCGAGCAGTCGTCATCTTGTCCACTTTACGTCGTGATGATGAAAATGACATTAAATTTGTATTAGAGGAACCGTTGCCTATGAGCTTTACCAGTCTTGAGAGGTCTTTAAAAGCCCTGACTTCTCATGCCAATTCTGGGCATCTTGGTTTGACACCATTAACCTTCGCTCAATTACCTGTGATCGATGAGAGTTATGTGGCTCCTGCGGTTCGAAGTTCTGCTGGCATCAAAAAGAAGGCTCCTATTTCAGATGAGGCTGCTGAGGAAATTATTGATCCCGCGGCTGATATTTATAAAGTTCCTCAGTTCGCTCATTTGGGAAGGGCATTCAGATCATCTGCAGAAATCCAGCTGACTGAAACTGAGATGGAGTATGTTGTTTCGTGTGTGAAACATGTCTTTGAAAATCATCTAGTGCTCCAATTTTTCGTGTTGAATACACTTGACGATCAACAGCTGCAGAATGTTCGAGTCAATACTGAAAGTTCAAACGAAGAAGTCTACGAGTTAGAGAGTGTTATTCCTGCTCCTGTTGCAAAGTATGGAGAAAAGGTTTCTAGCTTTGTTTGTTTCAAAAGGAATGATTCTCCTCAACCTGCCACGATTTCGTGTGAGCTTCAATTCAAGTTATTTCGTGTCGATCCAACGACGGGTCAACTCGAAAATAATAAGAAAGGCTACGACGAAGATTTCCCGATGGAGAGTCTTGAAGTAACCACGAGCGATTTTATGAAAAAAGTCTCTCTTGGAGATTTTAGACGAGCGTGGGATCAAGTTGGATCTGAAGGAGAAGTTTTGGAGAAGTTTGCTTTGCAATTTAAGAAGGTTGAAGAGGCGATTACAGCTATTATCGACTTCTTGGGAATGCAAGCAGTTGATAACACGCATTTGGTAGCTCCTGATTTTCTCAGTGCAAAGAAGCCACATGTACTTCACTTGTCAGGTGTTTTTATTGGAAATATTCCTGTTTTAGTGCGTGCACAGCTACAGCTCGATGAAGGTAGTGGCGTAGTGCTAAAACTTGCTGTTCGTTCACAACGAAAGGAACTCAGCCAACTTGTTGCAGAATGTATAAGTTAAGCACTTAGGTCCTACTTCAATGCTATTTATTTAGTCAGTCAGTGGATGAGTGAACGCTAATGTAAAGTTCTAATAATCCAATGTACGTATACATCAAAATTTTCAAAATTGCACAAAATCTTCAAAACACAAACAAAGAAGAAAACACCTCATGGGGGCACACTTCGCGATTCTGACTCAACAGTCTCTCCATTTGTAGTAGAGGAGCGTTGTGGCCGAACTGAGGCGACTGGAAAGGGCTCAGGCTTTCCTGCATCAGGTCCATTTGAATAGAACAAAAGAGGCTTATATTCGTCATCTTTCTCCAGAAGACTTGAGTTCTGAAATCGAGATATCATGGCGCTCTTCCCTTGAATGCGAGCAAAAGTTATGGCACAAACTTTTTCAGAATTAAAGCTCCGCCAACGTTGACCATTGAAGTCCTCAACAAAGGCAGGAATAAACTTGGGATCCAGGAAATTTATGAAGCAGTATCCCACGTTACATCGATTCTTAAAATCGATCGGCAAATAGAAGAAATCATATGTTCCGCTGTGCTTTTGGTTGACCTCTTCAAGCAACATTTGTTGAGAATACTTATTGGGGATATTTCGGACCTAGAGAGTTGTGTGGGAGCCAAATAATAAATGTATATTAAGATGAAGGAAAAGAAACTCACCATAATTGTGGTCCGCCGTTCGGAACCATTCAGAATTCTATCAAGGTCCAACGCAAAATCAAAATCCGAACGCTCGTTAGTCGGTTGCGCTCGGCCTTTACGATTTCCTTTGCTATTAGTGGCAGCAGTAGATGGATCAATTTGGAACATTCCTTCTGTGAAAATTCAATTTGAGAAATTGCGAAAGTTTAACTATTGTTGTACCTTGAAGTTCATTGGAATATGGAGTTGAATTTTCGGTAAAGTGAGGGTTGACATGAGGCATCATAGTTGCTCGAGGGTTACTAACAGAGAGATAAAATTCATTTATTGCTGATTGTGAAGGCGAACAAACCTGCCAGTTTCATTGTTAAATTTATCATAGCCGTCAAAACCTCCTTTGCCATAATAATTCTGGTTTGGGACATCTGTCGAGTTCGAGTAATTTATTGGGAAACTCTCAGGTTTTGATTGGTAATTAGTTGGATATGAAAAATAATTCGAGCGAAGCATTCCACCTTGTTGAAATAAATTCGGTTGAAAGTATGGGAGTGGAGGAATTAGATTTAGGTCAACCATCGCATTGTTCACTGGGTATAAATTAGTAGGTGGCATTTGATTCATAAGAGGAACCATTGGAGGAAAGCCAGGCAGTGGTAAGGAGGGAGCGATTGGATAGGGATTTGGCGAGGACATTACAGGTGTTGAGGCGATTTCCGATCGCCACCTCGATAAAGTGGCTAAGAGCTGTCGACATAGTTGTTGCTTTCTTTCATCAAGAGGGGCGAATTTCACAGATACATCGGGGCCCCAAATTGATGCGGAGGTAGCTGAAAGTTCTGACGCAGCTAATCTTGCGTCCTGAATGTTGAAGTATTCAATACT
This sequence comes from Poterioochromonas sp. DS, assembly GCA_015145745.1. Lineage (NCBI taxonomy): Eukaryota > Synurophyceae > Ochromonadales > Ochromonadaceae > Poterioochromonas > Poterioochromonas sp. DS. The sequence continues at coordinate 64,302 of VKHI01000112.1, forward strand.
GTAAGAAATTGAAAGATCTTGAGAAGGAGATGACAAGTCCAAGCCACTTCCAAATGTCTTTTCAATACAACGTAACTGCCCATAACGAGAGAATATGGATTGTACATCGCTCTCTGTTCCGCCATTCGGAAGATTCTTGACGACTAACCTAAACTCTTCAGTATTAGAATTAGTTGCGTGCAACATAACGCTATAGTGGGCAGAAACCTCGGAATCGGTAGCAAAGGCAGAAGCGATGGATTCTTTGGCATTGGTTGCGGCCTGTAAATCAAAGTAGCTGAGGAAAGTGACTCCTCTGTGGTGGAACTCTGGACGAATATAGTACAAGACGCCGAACTTCGAACAAGCGTCTCGAATTGTGTTTGTGGTTAATGTAGGAGAGTGAAAAAGAATTAAGGCTCTTGATTCCGATTCATTAATATATGGGGCGAGTTCGACTTTGGCAGGGAGAGATGTAGAACTGTTGGGAGTATGATGCCGATAATAATTGTTCATATTCCTATGACTATTATGAAACTGTCTCATTCTTTGTTGCAATACTTTTTGCTGTGTTAGATTCGTACTGGAGAGTCTTGAGGCGCTGAAAGAACTGTTCGGCGACAATGATTTCTGTTCGATAGATTCCTCACCATGAGCAAAATTTAACGCAAGCGTTGCGCCAATAGCCTTCTCAAGTTCTTGAAATGACGGGCTTGATGTGATACCACTGATCGCATTGTTCGATGTAACACCTTTCCTGCCATGAAGAGATCTATCAGAATTGGATTTGGGGATGTGCGTGGAGTTCCGCTCATTCGCCAGCAAATTATCTGTGTGGGAATCGTTGGGTTCATCCTCCCCAAGTGCATCCCATCCCCAACCTTCTTCGTCATTGATTTGCGAAGACATCCTCGATACAAAGATAAAGATAATGAAAGTGAAATTGATCTCGACAGATGAGGCGAATAACGAAGTGAACGACGTCTGAAGCGAAAACTCGAATCCCCAAAATCGCAAACCGTAAATTTGCGGTTTCGAGATGACGGAAATCCCGATTGAGAATGAAGTAATACTTGCAGGTCAACTTACTTCGCGTTCACATTCAAATGTGGTCAAGTTTGTTTTTGCTAATTTGTTTAGGAATGTTCGTTCTAAGCCGAGCTTTCCAAAATCTCCATAAGTACGGCACTGTACGAGAGTTTGCTGTTTGGGCAAAGAAGCAAAGAGGCTTGCCAGAAAATCCCGTTGCAATAGTTACTGGTGCAAGTCGCGGTATTGGAAAAGCAGTTGCTCTAGCTTTGGGTGAGGCAGGGTGTAAAGTGATTGTTAATTACTCTGGCAACGAAGCAGCGGCCCTTGAAGTTTGCGAGGAAATTAAAGAGAGAGGAAAGTTGAAGGGCAGTGATGCAATCGCTATTCAGGCGAATATCGGAGTTCCAGAGGAGGTCGGTAAATTGATTCAAATTACCTTGGAGCAGGTATGTTCGTAACGCAGTTTTGATTCATGAATAAGTATCTTTTAGTACAAATCAATTGATGTCCTTGTAAACAATGCGGGCATTACAAGAGATATGTTATCTATTGCGATGAAGCCTGAGGATTTTACAAATGTCATCGATGTTAATCTGAATGGCGTTTTCTATGCGACCCAAGCCGCTATCAAGAATGCAATGATGGGCCAGCGATGTGGGCGAGTGGTGAACATTGCTTCAATTATCGGACAAATTGGAAATCCAGGACAAGTTAACTACGCAGCTGCTAAAGGTGGTGTTATTGCTATGACGAAGTCTTTTGCTAAAGAGTTTGGAGGCCGAGGAATTTGCGTAAATTCTGTCTGTCCAGGATTTATAGAGAGCGACATGACTAAAGACCTCAACAAGGACCTTTACCTCCCTATGATTCCTTTAAAACGCTTCGGGACGCCCGAAGAAGTAGCAGGTTTAGTAAAATTCCTTGCCCTAGATCCTGCAGCGGGTTATATCACAGGCCATTGCTTTAATGTGGACGGAGGCTTAGCAATCGGAGCCACTTAGTGCTTTCTTGATTTCGCATTCCGCAATGATTCTTTGACACTCGAGTCAATTTTGTAAGCGATTCTACGATTTTCTTTCAAAGTAGTGTCCTGATCCACTAAATGAGTATACTTAGTTCTTCCTTTCTTCCCAAAGTTTTTGACTCTTAAAATTGATGGCAATTTTTCTTTGTCAATTTTGTCTTCAAGAGTCGGCTCGGAATATTCTTTGTTTCTCACGTCATTCTGCGATCTCACACTTGAAGAATCCATATAGAAGACTCCTTTATGGTAGTACTTTTGCAGAAACTTCCATTTAACTTTATCCTCCTGAGAAACTGAATGCCCCGAGGGAGCACCATCATTTCCATCATCCTCACCTACCGAACGCCGTTTAGTGAGATTGTCACGTTCGGCGAAGTAAATTTGCCTTTCAACAGTATCTCTATGAAGTCGATTTAACTCTCGAATCTTCCACGCCTGAAACTTTGGCAAAATTATTTCGGAATTGACGTTTTAATTTCATATTATAATTACCTGTAAATCATTATCTTCTGTTGAATGAAGCAATTCTATTTCAACGTCAGAGTCTCCCCTTTCAATGGTTAGATCTGTTGAATTTTGGGAGTGAACCTGCTCCAATACCAACGTTCTCAGACGGATTTCTCTGTTTTCATTGTTGCTAACTTCTTTCTCACAAGTTAAATTTGTTTGCCTATCAGATTTTCGAATGAACCGTGGTTGCTCATCTTCTTCACTACTACTATCATGATTATCCATTATCTGATAATGTTGCGGCCGGTAATTTACGAGGCGTGAAAAATCGTTTTAGGAAAATAATGCGTCATTTCAACAAGTATGTTACGACTGCTACTAACAATACTCTTAACTTGCAGACTAAGCGGAATATCATCATTGTATAGATCATCCTTACTTCGAGCACAGAGGTTTATTTTGACCTCTCCAACAAGAAATTATGGAGCAAAGTCCTCAGATGTAATCACACCGAGGAGTCAAGATTATTCTCAATGGTACCTAATTTTCAGTTTTTGATGTTGTTCTTAAGTTGAGTTCAAGGTATAACAATATTCTGGCGGCGTCGGATATGGTCGATCAGAGTCCAGTGAGGGGTTGCATGGTCATTAAACCTTGGGGGATGGCCGTTTGGGATCGAATGCGTGAAAACCTCGATAAGAGGATTCAAAGGACAGGAACATCGAATGCCTACTTTCCTCTTTTTATCCCGAAATCGTTTTTAGCAAAGGAAGCGGAACATGTCCAAGGATTTGCAAAAGAGTGTGCAGTTGTTACCCATCACAGATTGAAGGTGACTGATGACGGAAAGGATCTCATACCAGACCCAGATTCGATATTGGAGGTACAATTTCTGCAATCCTCTTTTTCCTTCCTGAACTGGAGTAGGAGCCTTTGATTGTTCGTCCCACATCTGAAACTATCATTTGGAATATGTTTAGCAAATGGATTCAGTCTCATCGAGATTTACCTTTGAAAATAAATCAGTGGGCAAATGTGGTTCGGTGGGAGATGAGGACTCGTCCTTTCCTGAGAACTTCGGAATTTTTGTGGCAAGAAGGTCACACTGCTCATGCGTCATCTGAGGAGGCCCAATCCTTCTCGCGCTCTATCCTTTCGTTATACGAAGAGTTTTGTAAGGTACAGCATTTTAAACTTAATTGCTCCACAGTCATTGCATTTTATAGGATGTCTTAGCTCTGCCTGTTATAGCGGGCGTCAAGTCACCATCCGAGCGTTTTGCCGGCGCGGAGGCAACTTATACGATTGAAGCGTTGATGCAAAATGGTTGGGCCTTACAGGCAGGAACTTCTCATTTTCTCGGGCAAAATTTTGCTAAGGCATTTGATGTTTACTATCAAACAGAAAATAATACCAGGGAATTAGTTTGGGCGACATCTTGGGGTGTAAGTACTCGACTTTTAGGTGCAATGCTGATGGTTCATTCTGATGATCGAGGAGTATTGCTACCTCCCCGAGTTGCTCCTTATCAAGTCGTAATCGTACCAATCTTTTCTGGAAATTCTGAAGCAGACGCAAATGTGGAACGAAAGTGTCAAGAGGTTCAAGATTGGTTGGAAACAGGAGGTGTGCGTACCAAATTTGATGACAGAAGGAATGTTCGACACGGCTCGAAGTTTTACGAGTGGGAGCGGAAAGGAGTTCCTCTCCGATTAGACATTGGGCCAAGGGATATTACTGCTCAACAAGCTAGTGTTGCTGCTCGAATGGTTGGAAAGAAAAGTACCGTATCTCTGGAAAGATCACTGCTACTTGAAAGCATCGTTTCAGAGCTGGATAAAATACACGACGAAATGTTTCAAATCGCTTCGAGTAGACTTATTGCGAAGACTTACCGAGTTGATTCCTATGCGGAAATGAAAGAGATGTTAGAAAAGGACGAGCAGCGAGGACTTTATTTGGTTCCTTGGAAAGAAGATGCCGAGAATGAAGAGAAGATCAAACTTGAGTGCAAGGCAACCATTCGATGCTATCCTTTTGAAAGCAATAGATCCGAGCAAGAGATCAGCAAGCTAAAATGCTTTTACAGTGGCCAGCCCGCAACACATTACGCAATATTTGCTCGTGCTTTTTAAGTAATCAAATCTCCAGATTATACTTGGTCGATTAGCTCATATTTCTTACTACAAAAACACAGCAACTTCTCTTACGATTTTCTGTTTTAACAAAACCGATTTTTTTTCTTCTGATTTTTGCGCTGAAATCGGCAAAAATCAGCCTTTAGAGAACGATGGTTTTGTCTAAAAAGGAACTATTTCAAGAGCTTCCGCGCACGTGCCCGACCGATTGTTTACAGCGTGATTGTATTGGCACTCTATCAGATGGGAATAACCGAACGGCATTTAATAGTAGAAGATGGTATAGGCACGAATTCTATTGATCCAGATTTATTTTATTTGAGTTACAATAAGGAATCGAAGCTGTGAAAAAAAGCCTTCTTGCTGCAACGGAAGTTGGAACGTCCTATCACCCGACTTCTCGTAAAATAAGAAGCAGAGACAATGGTTTTATGAGATCCTTTGCCAATGGGAAATACTTAAAGCGATTCTAACCGGTAAACCGACCTTTCTTCGTTACGACCTGATCAACACTTTTGATTTATTTTGATGAAATATCTGCGATTTCCGTGCGATGATTCATCACATCCTTTTCAAAGTAGTATTTAGTGTATCAACACTACAATCTGTTAATCCGAAGGAAATCTTTGGTTTGTCTTTCTTTGCCTTAAGCGATCCTAACCGTAAACCGACCTTCCACCGGAATCCCGTACAATACCGATAAGCAATCATTCATAGTGAAGAAATGTCCTTTTTCACTCAGATAATGTCAGAAAAGAGGACTCCAGACTCATCTCAATCTGTTTTTGACATTGCCATTGTTTGCCAATTTGTCCACTTTGTCATTTTTGTCAACTACGACAAGTTGCCAAACCTGTTAGTTTGGTCGACTCATTCCACTTCACACACCCTAAAGGGTATTGGAAGAAGACAAAAGCAAAATAATCATTCGTACATGATAATTTTCCACTTTTTCCTTTTTTGTCATTTTCTGTCATTTTTTGTCAACTTGTAAGCTTTGCCAACTCAACCCATTGAACAACTTTAATTAGTCTTTGACATTTTTTCTATAACCGGTGTTTCTTAACACCACAATCACCAATC